>JAVCKT010002977.1:0-17402 GCA_032273925.1 Rhynchotus rufescens | reverse complement strand
TCCAGTATAAGAAATTTGTCCAGATTTGAATTATACACTTGATTGACTTCAGTAAAATTCTTTTCCTGGTAATTGCAACCAAGCCAGAACCCACATTCTTGGGCTGCTTAATTTTACTAAGTGTTGATTGATTTTGGTACTACTCACATTATTTAACCATAAATCAACACTAATACCAGTTTGTCTGCATTCAAAAGGTATGTTTTGCAATTCATCCAGAGTTGACAAAATTCTTACAATTTTATTTTCCTTTGCTCTTTAAACTTTTAAAACTTGTATTAAACTTGCATTAAATTAGATTCAAAATTAGCCATAAGGTCCTAAAACTTTTCTGAAACTGAAAAAAGCCACTACCTCTCCCAAAGAACATCTGTAACATTCATGTTCTTGAACGTGTGCCAGACGTTTAAGGTAAATATGTCAATGCACTTCTTTTACTTTAAAAACCTTAAAACTCTAAATGACTATTATGATTTGGAATGCAAATTTACAAATGCAAATACACCTGGCTGGAACTACATCATAGTCACTATAACATAGAAACACAAAAAAATATGTTGGAGGAAAATGGTCTAGCAATTGTCATTATAAGGACGCCCTCCCTAAATATGCAGCATTTCCCAAAGGCAGAAATGCATAAATTAACCTACACGCAAGGAAATTTTGAAATCTAGAAGAAATAAATTGCAACATGCTATTTTTAAGTGATGTTACGATTAACAAGTTCAAAATATAGTGAAAATGCAGCAGTGAAATAGATGTAGAAAAACTCAGGATCTAATACTGATGCATCACTCCCTGGCAACATATACATTTAACAACAGGAGAACAGGATTCTGTCCATTGTGTCCAAATCTAAAATAACTAGATAAAAACTAATAAACTCTTAACACTAAATTTAACACTTAAGAAGTGGGTTTTTTTGTAGTGAATTCCTTTTTTTAAAAAAAAAAGTGCTCTTTTTCATGTTTGCTCTAATCCTATTAATCTGAATTCTGTTTCTCTGTACAGATGCATATGCTGCCAAACTGTATTGCTGCCAATTAAAAAGCCTGCCAAAACCTAATTAAGCTCCCTAAATTTTGTTTAAACCAAGACATCATCAACAGCATACCTAAAATCACTGCCACTGGCTGTGACTTGTTTTCAGCAGCATACGCAGCAAGACCATCTAGCTACTGCTTCCCTACTTGCAAGAACAGGACAGGGAACTGAATCTAAATCTATCAGAAGCAGACAGGTAAAACTGAGTAATGACCTGGCATGCAAACACATGAGCAGAATCCAGGACTGATAACATCCAGGAAACTCTGCACTTGGTGAAGATTCACCTGGCTGGGAAACTGGCCAATATATCCTAGCCCCATTTTAAAAGACTTTTCCTTCTTTTTTTTCATCTAGCAAAGAGAGATCACTGTTTTAATGAACATGGAATTTTAATTGGTTTATTTGTATACTGGATTCAATTTCAAGCCCATTTACTTCAAGCATTTTATTTTAACTGGACAAACCCCTGGATTTACACACTTTCAAACCCAAGCTATAGGTAACTGTGGTTATATTTCTATCACACAGGGACTTCTGCAGCAATAAGAGCTTCAGACAGTCCCCTACTTTCCCATTTCACCTGCATATTCCCAGCCTCACGGTTCTGTCCTGACCCTAGGTGCAACAGGGCAACTGCCTGTGAGGCCGTGTCATAACTCAGATTAATCTATCCAAAGGGAAGAAAATAAAGCCATCTCTATGGCCAGCTTTATGGCCACTGGCCATAAAGCCAATGTCACTCTGGAAACCTGGATCATTTTACAAATTTGGCTTACAGAAGTAGTCTCCCTCCCTCAGTGATTAGCACTACAGAGTGGGCAGTACTGGAGTATCAAGAAGGGGGTAAGGGCAGATTTCTGAAGTGAGCACTGCTGAATTTACACAAACTGAGAAATCATAGACCCAGCCAACCCACATTTATCAGCAAGTGCTTCACAGACAGGTCTAGTGCTATCTTCTATTTCCCCGCCCGAACTGAAATGACATAATTTCAGTTTAAGATTGCAAGGTGCTAAATGACAGGGGAAAAAAAGAGGAAGAAGAAGAAAACTGCTGAAAACTCATGATATTTGAAAGAGCTTAAAAATTACTAACCACTCCAGAAATAACTTAAGTCAAAATTCTGGCTCCATCTTCTCTCTCATCCTCTTACTAATAAGTAGTTTCATAAGAGTATTAAAAACATTTCTCATACTTAATTCTCTCCAAGGTTTCAAGTGAGAGAAAACTAAAACAACAGAGATACAGTATACTCAAGATGTACTTTACGGGACTGGTAATACACGCCTTGGGCTGCTGAAGTTCTGCAGCATTTGGCCTTGTGCCGCACAACACACCCAAGGCACATATTAATGGCCCCATAAAAACATACCCTGTAATGAATTGTGGCTTAAAAAAACATACTTGTCTTTCTCTTTTCCTCCTCCGAATATTGGATGCAGCAAAACTCCTCCAGTCTTCAGTTCGTATGCCACTATTTGATCTAACTCCTAAAAAATACAACATAGGCAAATAAGCGTAACTTCCAAAGTAGTGGGATATTTTAAAAACACAGGAAAGCCTTTGCTTTCTCATTGTCATACCTCCTAATTAAATATGTTTACGGACACACACAGTACTTAAAAATTAGGGACATTCCTCAGTACAGCAAACAATGACAAGACATTAAAAGCAGCAGTTAAAATTCAACTCCATTACGTCTAAGTATCACCATTCACAGAGTAAGTTGTCCCTGAGCAATAACAACAGTGTTCACCATTTCCTTGCAGTGGAGAACAGCACTGGGTGTATCCACACAGCAGACTGCAGCAGATCGATGGTCACCCTGACCCATGTCTAAGGCAACATAAGTCACTATCTCCAACAGCCAACGGCTGCTGAACCAAATGAAATCAGGCACAATGATTTGGTGCCTGTCTGGAAGCCCATGTAATACCAGAAGTTTCCAAATGTTGATATATGCTGATATATTGCTTTCATGTATTGATACCACATTCAAAGTAGTAAGGATCCTCACTGCAGAAATGGAGGCTATGAGAGCAGCACCTCTCAATCCTTACCTGCTTCCTAGCATTGTATTTGAAAAAATACGGTATAGGTTGGACATTCTTTTCAAAAATAGATGATTCTCAATGGAGATATAAAACTAAGTTTTATAATGCAAGTGTAAAAATCTATTGAGTTCTATCAAGAATATAAAAATCTTCAAGTCAAATAATTCAATCCATCCCATTCCCATCTCCAAAACCATCCACAATACTTTTTCTTTCAAAAGAAGGAATAAAAAAAAAATATTCTTGAAGTAAGCAAGCAGAAAAATATCTGGGCACAGAAGAACGTCTCTCTTGACTAACACATTTTTGTGCAAAAACCCAAACAAAGAGAGAAGAAATAACTGCAGAGGGAGACAGTGAAAATTATTATTCATAAAGCAGTCACAGGAATTTATTTTGGTTAATACGCTCAGCATTATTTCTTTTTAGCAGTTGGGAAATATAGTTAAACTAAGTTTTATTTCTGCTGAGCCTCTCTTTAGATTGCAATGCAGAACTATATTATCTTCTGCTTTTATACAGTTGCCTAAAGCAAAATGACTGAAATGTACAGAAAAATGCTGCTTATGGTATATCACCTGTTTAATCCAGTGGCGATACTCATTCACACCAAAGGTTTTTTTCATCCAAAGGCCATAAATATAGCCTGAGATTCCCTTTAGCACCCACTCATCTGACCTATAACAAGAAAGAAGCAAGAATTGCAGCACTTCAGCAGGTATTTCGTAAGGGATGGTATTTTTGACCAGCTCAAAATAGCCACAAGTTTCAGCAAGTTATATAACTTCTCTAAGTCAACAGAAGCCTGATGAACTGTGAACCAATTTATGTAACTTGGCACCTACAAGGGGACCAATGAAACTGAAAAGCCAATGCAAACTCAACTTATACCACCAAAGCCCAGATTAAAACATTAAACTACTTTAGCTGAACCAGTAACAATAAAACAGTGGAAATGGACACTAAAGCTAAAGAGTGGTTAATCTACAGTCTTAATTACCTGACATTCACTTGTTTCAAATGCACATGTATTTTCCTGATTCCTACCTACCCATTTTTCTTCCTTCCTTGCCTTGCTCACAAGTTGGTGGAGACTAGTATTTAAAGGTCTGTTTTAAGAGCTAAGAGAAAAAGTTACCAGCCAAACACAAGTTAGGAAGCTAAGTGTCAGAGTCGCCTACAGAGTGTGATGATATGAACCCCATGCAAAGAGAGTCATCACAGGGGAGCTGAAGAAGCTTTGCAGGGGAAAGGCACTCCTCCCATCTATCAGAGCACTTTCAAGCAGAGAGAGATTATACTAGTATGAACCTCTGCTTAAAAACACGTTTTTTGGCCTGTTTTTTAAACCAAGGGTTCTCTGGGACATACACTGTATGTAACACCACAGAATCATAGACTGGTTGGAAGGGACCTCTAGGGATCATCTAGTCCAACCCTTCTGCTCCAGCAGGGACACCCAGAGCACGGGACACAGGGTGGCATCCAGGTGGGTTTGGAAGATCTCCAGAGAAGGAGACTCCACAACCTCCCTGAGCAGCCTGTTCCAAGGCTCTGTCACCCTCACAGAGAAGTTGTTCTTCCTCCCATGTAGATAGAACTTCCGGTGTTTTAATTTATACTCATTAACCCTTGTCCTGTTGCTGGTCATCACTGAGAAGAGTTTGGCCCCATCCTCCCTATATTTTCCCCTCAGGTACTTATACGTACTGATCAGATCTCCTCTTAGTCTTCTCTTCTCCACAGGCCCAGCTTTTTTAGTCTTTCCTCATATGACAGATGCTTCAGACCCTTAATCATCTCTGTTGCTCTATGCGACAGCCTCCCTAGAAGCCCCACATGCCTCTTGTACTGGGGAGCCCAGAACTGCACCCAATACACTGGGTCTTCTATAATAAGCCCCTTGTAGCTGAAACAAACAGTACGCAAAGGGCTTCAAAATAAACACTGACCAAAACTTCAAAAAAATGATGCAGGACACACTCTGCGGAAAGGAGTGATGGGCAGCTTAATACCCAAACCAATTCAGCTATTTAGCATTCATTTATCCACTCCCCTTCTCTTGAACTTCTCCTTAATTTATTGGTTCTGCCACTCAATAAATATTTCCTATGTAGATTGCACTTCATTACCCAAACTATCTGATAAAATTTTACTGATGATAGGAAAGAATCTCCTGCCTCTCTCATTTCCAAATGCCAAAGCTTACTACAACATTCAGAGAAATTTTTGTTTCCTGAATTTTCAGCATTTTTTAAACAATACTTACCAAGACATTCTGGATATAAAACATCCAAAAAATTGCTGGGCCAGAGCCTGTGCTAAACACCTCCTTGTCAGTGGAGTTTCATCTATAATCATTGCGCTGTGTAGGAGATTTGTGCTAGACCCCACAAAAAGAAAACATAATATGAGCATAGCCTACAAAAAATTGAAATAGATATCTTTGTTTTAAAAAGCAAAACGAATTAAATAAATCCTCCACGGAGTTTCCTATGAGATATTAATATCTTTTGTGTAACACTCTTAATACAGGCACATGTCCTGTCTCACAAATATACAATTCTTTGTATAGAGCCAAAGTAGGTTTTTTTAACCAGTCAATCTGTTTAAGATTCATGACACTCTCTCTCCGAGGTGGAGAAAAACAAAATATAATCAAACTTCTGCACTTAAGCTGATCTGAAATATTCCATACATACTATCTCCAATGCAGAATGAAAACCTCTGGTAATTTTTAACTGAGCAGATAAATCCAGCATCTTTGCAAAAAAAAAAAATGGTGTGTGCGCGCGTGCATGTGTGTATGTGTGTTTATATGTAAAGTAAAGCCTATATTGCCAAAAAACCTCTTTTTTTTAAACTTGGAAGCCTAAAGCTCGGACTCTAAGAGCAATACAAGCTTCAAGTATATCTCAGCGGTATGGGATCTAGTGTTTCTAAGTCCACATTTTTAGAAGGTATAATTTTCTCCAATACTAACCTAAAAATGCTCATGGACGCATAAGCAGCTACTTCAACATACGCTTCGTCTATGAAAACGGTCTTGAAACAGGAGTACGGGTAGCGACAGGTAAGAATCTCCTCATAGAACTCAAACACCTCGTGCAGGTAGGACGTGGTATGTTTGAGCAAGGGGAGAAGCTGGGGTAAGCAAAAGTGTGTCACCTAAAAAAAGAGCAAGAAACTTAGTACAGGACTGATGGAAACATTTAAACTCATAAGTACATAATGTAAAAAAATAGTGCTGCCATAGAAACAGCACTTTTGCTGAGAGTATATAAAAAATCTAAATATATATATATATATAAATGATGCTATAGAAATATACAAATTTATATGAAAACACATAAAATACAAGATAGAAGACTTCACCACAATTGGTTAAGAAAACAATCTGCTAACAATGAAAATGCTCTGTCCAAATGTCCACCTTAATTTGGCATAATAGCGAACTGTGTCGCAATGATTTTCAGCTACCACAACTAATGGGATGGCTTAAAGCTATTTTGAGAAACCCCTTGTTACCAAGTACAAGTAAATTAGCCCCACAAATGCAGACTTAAATGGAAATATTGCTCATTTGAAAGACTTAAAAATACTGCTTATTCAAAGTCTTGGCTTTGCAAGTAAAGAACTTTAAATACAGGTATTATTGGACAAATCTTATCATAACAATACTAACACAGGCCATATCTATACATAACTTCTTTTAACCAATATTTGTTGGATCTCATGATAGGCAACAATATAAAAATAGTGACAAACTCTTTACCAAAAGAAAAAAAAAATCTCTGAGAAGATGATTACCTCATGCATATATGGATCAACAAGGATTTCAAAAGGTCCTATGGCCAGGGAGATATTGGAAGCTGCGGTTGGAATTGTCAGCATGTAATGAAAAGTCTTCTTTCTCATGTCGTGGGTATACACAGTTTCCACCAAGTCTCCATTTGAGACAGCCACCATTGCAGCATCAACAGTGTACTCAAGTTTCCAGGTACACAACTCGGAATATGAATCCACGCAAGGAAACCAAAACCTAGGCGAATTAAGATTGGGGGGTAAATGGTTATATTTCTCTTTTTCAGAGACGATGTTTCTCTCCAATTCTAAACTATATTCTTAAATAGTTTGGACGTTGACACCTACTATACACCAATCTCGTACAGCATCCAGCTCTCAAAGTTGCCTTGTCACCATCTTAAAAGAAACTATATGAGAATTGAGAAAAATTACTTATAACTCCTACCCTTGAAGACTAATTAAGAAAATGTTTACACTAATTAACTTGCAGAGACTTTTTTCTTACCTTGTAGAGTTTTGGTAACCACATGAGAAGACATGAGCCCCTCTCTCTGCCATGCTGCCTTCCATATTGGGTACCACAAAATGAAGCCCTCCTTTTGGCTGGTCCAGAGAAAAATTTATATGTACCTTCAGGACTTTTAACTCTAAAGCAGTAAAACAGAAAATAGAGTAAATATGTAACTTTTGCCAAAGTTATTTCAGAGGAATAATTCAGTTTTGCACTCTTAATCTTACCAATACAACTCATTCTTTTCATCCTTCATGTTCATTTGCAGCTGAATGTACAGAACTAGAGACCTCGTAAGTTTAAATTTAAAGACACAAATGTTTATATATATAAATTCTTGTAGCCTGTTAAAGTAATTTACAAAGGGAGACCACTGCTAGGGTACAAAAAAGGTATAAAGATTCTCCATTGTTGAGGATGTGGAAGATGAAATACAACTCCAGTTGCAGCTTTTAATTGAATATAAACACGCCTGCAACAAATATTCTTAAAAGATATTTCATCATCATCATATTATAGTTAAGTTTGCTCTGTAACCGCAATGGTTTTGGTTTAGTCTTACAGAAATCTCACCTTTGAATAAGACTGTCAAGAAAAGAAATTCTTGCCATTGCCAATATTGGTAATTCTTGCCAATATTGTGAAATTTGGCCTAAAAGTCTCACCGTATTTTGGCATTCAAACTTTGGAAAGAAAAACTGTTCCCAACTGAATATTCTGATGGAAGTAAAACAACAGTAACAGTAATATAAGAAACTAACAAAAACACACAAAAAAAATATCAAGTATGGAAAGTAAATTATTAAAACAGTTATTTGTTCCAGGACTTTGTATTCCTGTTTACAAAGCAAGTTATTTTTCACTGTCCAAGTAATCTTACAGTGACCCTCCTTCAAATAATACATGTTTTTAAATAACATGTAAATAGACAAATCTTTGCCACTTCTTTCCTTTATCTGCTCACGTCTACTGTAAGTAGCTTCAAGAAGTTCCAGTTTAACACCCAATGCATCCCATTATACCTATCCTTTTGGGATCCTGACCCTCAAACAGCTTGATTTTAATTTAAAAGAGTGCTGAGAGGCCCTTTCTGCAGCCACTTTTCCATACTATCAAAAAGGGTGAAAGTATTTTTCAGACTTTAGCAGGAAAGATATGAGTAAGGAAAAACAAAACAGCAACCAGTATTTCAATTACATTTATAAAATAACCTAAGGCTACTTAGATTTATTTAAAATTATTATCTTCCTATGCAAACCCCCTGCTAGGAGCTGCATGGCACCTTAAATCAGGCTTTCAGTGTCAAGTCTTTACCATCAACGTGTTTCCACAGCTCCGAGGGAACCTTTATGCAGAGCTCTCCGTTTCCAGCATCCGGGTCCACAGCACTGACTGCGGCAGCGTAGGCATTGGAAAAATAGTTGAGATTCCTCCTGTCAGAAACACCCATTTAATTCTTCAAGTATATGCTGAACTACAAAACCCAACTTTTACAGTTTTATGATTTCTATACTAAGTTTCATGATGAATGATCAACCAAGCATTGAAATTTTTCCCTTCTTTGCTTGATGGAAAGGAACAGTTTTCTATTAGGCTTTTTATGTGCCATAAAAAAATCTAGAAGCTAGAGTTTCGTCTTTAATCCACAAAAGTAAATAAAAATAGTTTTAGTACTTAGAAAATAATAATAATAAAAATTTTACCATCATTTCTATGCTTGACTTTTATTTAGGATAAAGATTCTTGTAATCTGGTTGGAGCTGTTCAAGTTACTAAATGTTAGCGGTTATTGACTACACATTTCATTACAAAGTAAAAACGTTACTTATGATTTATTCTTAACTTTTTTTCCTGAAAGGAACAGGAACACAGATGTGTCAGCAGTTACAGGAGTTACTGGTGGCATGGTAACTTCTTAACTTTCAATTTAAAGAACTCTTCTGATTGCATTTGGATGCTGAAGACTGACCAATTTTCAAGCTATCCTTCCTTTCGCATCTTCAGAGCTTTCACACTCTTCCAAAAGGATTTGGACAAACTGGACACAACACTTTTCTGAATCCTAATCCCCCAGCAGATGTTGTTTGTCAAAAGCTTGCAAAATCCTGCCCCTGAAGAGAAAGCGTTTTAAACATCTGCCTTTTCCAGAACAACCCAGAGTATTTAACCGTGCCACGGGTGGACACAACCACTGCAGCTGAAGCCCAGAGCCCTGGGCAGCAGGTTGCACCACCAGGGAGGACGCTGCCACCCAGCTGTAGACTCCTTTCTTTCTCACAGGGCCACGGAATCTGAAGTCCACCCAAAGTAGACATGACCTCATTGCAGAATTTTACTTTCCTCTAACCATTCACCACTCACCACCCACCATGAAAAGAGCACTTCACTCAAGTTGCAACATCTGACTTGAAAGGACGAAGGGTAATTAGCCATGCCAGGAACATCCTAAAAGTCTAGGTGTGTCAAACTCGATGCTTATATTCCCAACCTTTCCCATATGAGACTTAACTAAAACACTGGAATACACTGAGAACATTTTCATGCAGTTCTTGATCTTTGGCATTAGTAACGTGCACATTCCCTGGCACCACCACCAAGACTGAGAATGTCAGGCACTGTAACCCGTCTACTTTGCTTGGAAGCTTCTGAAAATGGAACATTAAGAGTAGACTGGAGCCCAGCCTCTGAGAATAGAAATTCCAAAATCCCAGGATTTTATACATTATCACTTTTTCCTTTCCCATAGGTGAAGTGCAGCTAAAGTACAAAATCTAAAACTTTTAAAAGTCGATTGTGTCTAAAGTCCCAAGGTTTGTCATTTTAATGTATACATGCTCTGGGAATTACAATTGCTGGTAGGGGCTCCCTTTCCAAAATATCAGTAAGAATTTGCTTGACTTTGTGGATTACATGAAGCTTGTGGTTACACTTTCAACATCAACAACTCACAGACAGGAAAATGTCAGAATTTTACAGCAAGAAAGGCAGAATCTCTTGGGCTTAATGTTTTACGGGAAATTGTCTATTCTGATATTTCATTTATTCTAATCTACTACAAAAAAGACTGCATTAAAAGCTTCATACCAGACAGCAATCTTCTCAAAGGTTGAACTGTTTTCTATAAACTGGATATGGCTGTTTTAACAAAACTATAGATAACATGGGTCAGAAGTTACAGCTCTAGAAATAAAGTCATTCATTTTTCCCTTTAATACTAAGTGCAGATTAGCAATGAAAGAACAACACACATTCTTTTGCTTTTTTTCACTCTGGTGGAGATGCATTTTATTAACAGAATTCATCCCAAAGCTACAGCCCGGGTGTGCGATGCTGCCTCACTGAAAGTGGGTTCCATCCTGCAGAGACCATTTCCATTTTCCAAGTTACCTTCTCCTATCGAACATCTCCATGTCCAACTGCCATCACATCTCTCAGCACTAACTGCAGCACTGCTGCTTAACTGTCCTGTAGCTCACATTCAGGCTATACATTATTTTTTTTTCTTAGCATTGAACAATCAACTTGGAATAATAGTACATACACACTACATGTGGATCAAGGAGATAAGTAGAAGAGTAAATGTAAAAGATTATAATTTGTACTCGGTTTTGGAGTCTAAATCAATATATTAATTAAAGAAAAACTTGAGTCTTTAGTATGCTAAAAGAACCCTCGTTCTCTTTCTTGCCAAAGGACAAGTCTTATTATTATTATTATTATTATTAAGCAGTGTACTATGAATTTAAAGTTTCCTAGATACCTTAAGAGTGGAAACAACACACAGCTCAATCTACCAGTCACTTTCCTAGCTCATTTCTCTGACATGCACAGAGTGAAGATGGATCCTCAGAAGAACAAACATCACAAGATACATTTATCCCATCAATCTCTTCCACTCATGCTACTCATAATTACAGCAGCAGTCAAGTTGAGGCACCTCAAAACATATTGTTTAACATTTTAAAAGTATAGATTTCAAATAAAACAAC
Organism: Rhynchotus rufescens; assembly: GCA_032273925.1. Lineage (NCBI taxonomy): Eukaryota > Metazoa > Chordata > Aves > Tinamiformes > Tinamidae > Rhynchotus > Rhynchotus rufescens. The sequence continues at coordinate 5,994 of JAVCKT010002977.1, read as the reverse complement.
AAAAAAATGGTTGAATTAGTGAATGAACAGGTTTACACTGCCAAGTTGTTATTACACCAAAGATTATGCACAGCAAAGCATCTGGGCATGTTAGCCACCTTTCCAAAATGCATCCTTCTTTACATAGAAATAATAAGCTTCTCAACCAGGCACCGTAAGACATACAAAACGGAATTCAAAATATATACACAAAATAAATATCTAGGTTATAGTAGAATAACCTTGAACCTCACTCATCACAGACCAAAACAGACTTCTGGACTTCTATCTTGAAGCGATGGCTCCTTCAACACCAGTGTGTTGCAATCCCAAGCTTTTGCTGTGGCTATTTATCAGTTCACAAGCTTAAGGAAAAAGACTAACAGCATTAAGAAAACAGAGACCTTCTTTGCACATTCTAAACTGACAATAGGCTAGAATATATGTAGTAACCTCAGGAATCTGAATACAGCCTGTGTAATCCAGAAAAAATATGTCCTATTCTCCTTATGATGACAGATTCAAGAAAGCAACATTTTGCAAGGAATTAAAAGAGGAGGAGGAAGATGGCTCTAACACTCTGCAACAACAAGTTTAAAGCAAGATCCAAGCAGACCTATCCCAGTACTCTTTCCAGGTTGGCAGCAGTGTTTGCTAGATTTCAAATCCTTCCTTAGAACTATGAGCTAAGAGAGATTCTCTGCCACCTTGTGTACACATGGAAAAACTCTAGGAACTGCACATGAAAGAACAGAATATGAAAGGACACTTCCATGAAAGGATAAAATACTTAATATTAGAAAGTGGGTGCTATCTTCTGAAACAAGAAAAATGTGAAAGGACGAAGACCCCGTAAGAGATATTAAAATGCACGAGTATCACTTGACCTGAAAACACATTGAATGTGAAATTGGGAACACAGAATTGATCTGACAAAATTCTCAGCCAAGAAGTAGTAAAATCTTCACCATGATAAGACAGAAATAATTTCTGAGGGCTTTGCTTAAAGCTCCTAGATCAAAGTTTCTTTAGTTTTGATTTTCCCACTCTCTTAACTTTCTTTTTGCTTGTGTTTTCTTTCTTTGTGTTGCTTGCACACCAGCATTTTTTAAATCTGTTTAATCCGTGTTTAATCTGTTCGCTCTTTTTGCATTTTTTTGTGACAGTTTCCTCTTTTCAGACCAATATTCCTGGCTCACCGGACGAAAGCCACAATGAATGACTGCTCTTCTCATGCTCATTCATTCAGGGAACACACCTCATCTTTTAAAGCAATGTAACAAAATGCTCAATTTCTCATTGCTCATATCATGGAAAGGCTGTTTATAAAGTGCTGCTACTGAAAATAAAAGCTTTATCCTATGTTTACATGCCTAAAACAGCCAACAAAATCATTTATGTTCTAGACTCCTCACTTTCTATAAGACTCCTTATTTACAGCATGGGACATAACCTCACAAGCCACAGATGTTGCAGTAAGTCTTTCCAAAGAATCACAGTGGCTTTAGATACAGGTTCTTCCATTCCCAGCTTAACTTCTTTGCTAATTAAGAAAGTAGGAGAACCTTAAAACCTACCATCTTTGATAAAAGAAAGCATCTACTAAACACCAATATTTTTTCTACATACTTTATCCATTCTTTCAGAAATCAACACTAACAAAAACAAAAGCAAGAGGGTATTTTTATACAAAATCTTACAAAGATGGGCAGAGGCAACCCACTGATGCAATACAATTTGAGAAGTTTTAGATATTTTGAATTTCTGTTTGTAATTTTGTCATAAGAGCACAGATAATGCATTTAATCAAAATTGTCAACACAATCAACACCCAATTATGGCTAGGTGTTTCAAAGGAAAGCACAAGAATTTCCTGTAAGCACATGTAAGTCTTCAACTTCTGAGATGAAGGAAAAGATGCATCTTATTTTTTTGTGAAGGGTATGTGGTGACCTCTGTCTTTCACAGCTATGAACAACACAAGACTTATGAAATGCCAGGAATTTTGAGTTCTATGTGAAAACTGTGAAATGTAAAACTTCAGCAATAAATTCTACAGGCTGCTCTCTCCCTGCCCTCAAATTTCATTCATTGATCTTGAATAGAACAACAAAAAGAAAAGAAGTTCTCTATGATATGTTTTCACAGCATTATCTTACTGATTTTCATTAGAAAGATTTGGGGTATTTTATTTTTCTCCTCATAAGCCAATAGTAGAAAGGAGACTAAAAATTTTAAGAGTTGCAAGCAAACTCAAAAGCCAAGAATCCCAAATTAGGTGACTGGAAGTCTGAGAGGGCTGCATTCCTATATGCTAAGTCTTGCTTTTTGGCGAACATAGTACATCACAGAGAGAGGTATTGTTATCTGGACAGCAAAACCTGAAAAATTTTAAGTTATGGCAATTTTGCCACTGAACTGGCAACTAAGTTGCCTTCCAACTAAGAAATCTCACAGAGCAATCACTTTCAAGGGAACACAACAAATACCTGAAGGTCAGTAATTAGCATTTAATTTCAGTAGTCCAGTGATTGTGCTGTCATAGCCGCATGATTTGCTTTATTCCAACTATTTGTTTTGAAGTAATAAATCATATAAGATTATCTGGATATGAAAAAAAAATCAGAAAAAACCCTACACAGTCTTGTTGAGAAAGAAAGGATTGTTTTCCCCAATTTCCTAAGAACTTCAATGGTGTTTAAATATTTCTAGGTTTAAAGGTCAAAAGGAACAAAAACTACCTACTCTGGCATCATAAATCATAAAACTCACTTTGCAGGATAAACCTACCAGAACATATTAATCCTACTCTACACAAATTTATATGAATTTTGCCAAACTGGAATTAAAAAAACATATCCAAAACCACTCAGAACCAAAGTGTAATCCTCTTTTGTGCATAAATGTCGTAAAACCACTCTAAAATGATCTATAGAAGAATATAAACAAATGCTGTTGCCATAATAACTCATTTAAAGAAAATCTGGTTACAAGAGTATAAAACTGTCTGTATAAATCTTAATTCATTTATTAAATCCATTACAGATAAAACATTTTAGCCAAAGATATCCTCTTACCATGAAAGACATATGAGGACAACTGCCTAAAGCACTGACAGCACAATTACCATTCACTACTTTTCCCTTCACAAAGAACTTCTTAAAAAACTTATAATATTCTTGCAAAAGAATATGAAGAAACTTTAGTAAAAAAACAGTAACAGAATAAACACAGTAATTTCTATTCAAAAATACTTTTCCTGAAATAAATCCCCCTACCTAAAGTGTTTTTCACTGAGGATGACATTAGGCATTAACCACAAGGGAATCCTCAGGAAATACTTGGCAGTAAAACAAAGTCATGGTTAAAGCAAAAGAATATACTACTTTTGCAGAGTTTTAAACCTGTCACTTACTGCTTGGACTCATGGTGACAAACCTCCAGCGTTGGATCATTATAGATGAAAGCTGCTTCTAGATCATTGACTCTTACTCTGTAAATTCGGCACTGTTTACTGTTCAGTTTGATTCTGTTCAGGTTTGCAACCGTCGGAAATATTGTCAATTCTACATAACCCTACGAAAACATAAATCAACATCTTCTATTAAAATCTTTATCAATTCACAACATAAATAAAATATTAAGTTTATCTGTTCTTATTTGTGTATCTTCAAAGAAAATCACAGGAAAAGTTAATGCAAATGTCAATGTTATACTTAAAGGGAATTATGCTTCCTTTTAGATAAAATTTAGCAAGTGAATCTTCCCAGCTGTGAAATTTTATAGAAAAAAAAAACCACCTTAAGATGATCAAATAAAAATCCATAGTCCAGAAGTGACTTATCTCTATTGACTAGTTTTCAAGTTACCAGCATTCTCTTCTATCGCTATGTTTTAGATCTTGGCACTTGAGCTCGAGACTGCGATTTTTAAAGCCTAAGCAGAATACATTTAGGCAGATATTTAAATTTGCTAAGATCTCCAATCCTTACAGCCTGAAAGCAGGCAAGTCTCCTCAAAGCTGAAGTGAACCCACATACAAGCTATAAAACTCTGCAACTCTATCCCTAAAGTCAACTGACAAGAGTGCTGAGACGTGATTCTGAATTGCAAATTGTTTGTAATACTTAAAATACAAACATCTTCTTCCAAGAAAGTTTTCCTCAGAGATTAAAGTATTTACTATTACAAGATGTTCTGATACATTTCAAGCAATAAAAGACTATGAAAGCCAGTTGACTAGAAAGCCATTAATGTAAAGAAGCTGAAGAACATAATCTGCTTGTGTGTAATTGCTTCCTCTAGAAACATGAAGAAAATCCAGGCTTTTTTTCCTACTTTTATATTTTATTGAAAAAAGTACTTACAACAACAGATCTTCTCTGAAAATTTATGTTGTTGATACAAACTACCTGGTGAGTCGTGCTGGAAGAAAAAAATATATTTGAAATAAGCTACACAGTATTTGTACATTTTAACATTTTAAATGACATTTTAACTCAAGTAAAATAAAGAGAGAGATATCATACAGAGATTATATATATACACCCGTGTGTGTGTGTGTGGTGTATATATATGTGTATATATATATACATATACTAGTATAGACAGGACACACAAGGTAATAATGCAGAAGACATACTGCATACACTACATATTTATTATAGGGAGAATTCATACATAATGCTTTAAGTCTTCAAGTCAGAAAAGTTCCAGTAAATTCTAAGTATCACACGACTGTGAATATTACTGTTAATAGAAGGGCATAACACTACAGCTTTTGAAAGTCCCCTAAGAATGTCAAGGTCTACCAGTTTAAGAAGTTGCAATATTAAAAATGAAATGTAGCTGCAATTTGCAATGAAAGTTATGCAGGACATTTACCTGGTAAGTTCACTTTCACATGCAGTTTATGTAAGAAGGCACTACATGGAAAAGGTATACACTTTTACAATTAGTATATCATAAGAATTTAATAATTGTGATATATGTTAACCAAAGTAGAAGTTTTAACACTTCAGATGTATGTTTAATTTTTAAATCTTGTTCTTGGCAAATAAAACAGTCAAACAGCAGTTAAAACAGTAACTCCAACTTTTTAAAAGTTATATCTTTCTGTAGTATGTAGCTTCTTCATCATGCTTCTGAATATTATCGATCATAATGCAAATTCCAGACTCAGAATAACTCAACTTTTACACCACGTCACACATTACTACACACTGACACACTTGTGCATTAAAAAATGCCGCTTCATTTCAGCAAGTTCAACAGAAATTTCTGTAAGAGAATCATGGCATCTAGTTTCCTATGGCAGATTATCTATGTTATTAAAATGCATATGCTAACAGCAGCAATTTCATTTAAAAATATCTGTGTTACAGATATATAGATAAATCAACATAAAAAACAGAGATGGCCACCGAAATCAACAACCAGTTGCACTCTAAATAAATAAATAAATGGTGCTTTGGTGCATGCAAAACCACCAATTTATTCAGGAAAGCTGCTCAGCACAGGTGTTCGGTGTGACTGGAACTACTTCTATATGTAAAATAAATGAATAAATAAATAAACAAACACCCTATATCAAATGACCAGGGCTTGACACCTTCACGCAACAGTAAGACTGGAATGTGATGTAGCATCTGGAGTGCTGATATTGCTTGGAAATTTCTATATAGTTTGAAGAGCACAAAGAATTTTTTTTTTTTTTTTGCAAGGCTGAGAGTGCCCCGGCCTCGGAATCACCCTGGATCACATCCACAACACGGATTTTCCGAGCTACCCGGCAAACGAGAGCTCCAGCCTGCCCTGAGGCAGCTGACTGCAGATCAGCCCACAGCCTGCTCCAAGCACACGTGCATCTCAGGTATAATAATTCTTTTGGGGTAAAAAAGAAAAATACTTAAAGATACTTATAGTTTATAGGGCCGGGGGCTCTCGAACCCTTTGTCTCCCTTCTTCCTGTTCATGCCGGCGGCAGCTCGCGGCGCTCGCCCTCACGCAGGCATC
>JAVCKT010002976.1:0-11436 GCA_032273925.1 Rhynchotus rufescens | reverse complement strand
AAATAATTATTTTTACTTGATCCTGTACCAATCAGCACAGCTTTGTGCATAAGACCCAAAGGTGAGTATCACTATCTTGGTGAATATTTGTTTCCTAAAACCAAACTGTTTGAACAGCCTTTATCATGAGATAGAAGTGCAGCTCGGTGGTTAGCCAAGTCTCCTGTACCGTGGCTATCAGCCCTAGTTCAATTCCCAGAAAAACTGAGTGAGAAGTCTCTGAGAGAGGCCTTCTGCCAGGGCTTATTTGCTCCAGGGATGCTGGATGTCAAAACACTCGAATCTTCAGTCCTAGTCATTATTTAATATGATGATTTGACTTTCAGAAGACCATCAAGTCAGTTCCTGATTGGATATACAAACTCTAAACTTGAGCTTCTTGACAGAAGGTAGCAAGGTAACAGGAATCCTCTTAAAAACAGCATCTTATTTGTATTTCTTGAACAAATTAGCATGCTTTTCCTTCCCATGTTGGGCACCACACGTTTCCCTTTTTACTTTCTTTACAGGGCTTTTGATGGAACCACACACAAACATTTAGGTTGCTTCAGGACTGCCATTCCCAGGGGGCACGGACACGGTACAGTTCCGCAGAGATGGGCTCTCCCCATGCACAACCCATTTCCCAGGTCCTGGCCTTTCTTGACAGCAGTGAACAATTTATTTGTCCCTGGAGATGTGAGAACATACATAGAAAAAACAAATGAAAATGGAGAAGACCATACCGAACAAATACCTGGCCGTTTCACACAAAGAAATGCATAAAGTGTCCCTTCATCTCATAGATGAGGGAAGAAAAAAAAAAATAGATTGAACAGCATTTACTACATTGAAACAACTGTTACTGAGAACTCAATATTCACTAACAAACTCAGCACCTGCAAAATGATTGAACGAACAAGATCTGGAATTATACGTACATGTCAAATGCAGGAAAATTTCCTTTTAAGGATACTTTCCTTGAACCACCCTCTTCCTCCTCCTATTCTGCACCTGCTTCCCCATCAGCACACACACGTGCACACACAAAATAACCCCCATGCCAGGTGCTCTGCCCACCATGCTCCCTAAAAGCTGGGCAGGTCATAGTCAAGATAATATTGTGATTTAAGTATAGAATTTAAGCCAGATAACAAAACTAGTGTACCGTTGACTGAAACATCCTCTGTCTCTGAACCAATAAGCACAACATCTTTATAGGAAAGTTGTGCTAAGTCCTATTTCCAAACTTAAAAAAAAAAAGCAATTCAATGAACTCTAACGAAGTCTGGCATCTTATAGATTTGTGCCCTGAGGCTGATTGGTCTTGATGCGTATTGAAGATATAAGCTCCATCTGAACCTCTTTCTCAGTTTAGGACATTTATCTCACTTTCCATGGATAATAAAGTAATGCAGCACCTCTCTCATTTGAGCATGTTATCTGTCTGGTTATGCTAATGAACTTCTGTCTTAAAGGCCTTTATCACACTGTCAAAAATTGTAGCAGTAGATTTGTATGTTTGAAATATATTCAAAAATTATTAGAGACAGAAACACTATGTGACTGCAAAAACCTTGTTTCTCTAGGAAGACAGAATAAAATTACCCAAAAAAGAGCATTGTTTCTACATAGAAAACAATAAAATAGATTAAGTCCATCTCGAGTAAAAAAGTAGTCCTGGGTTCTTTCTGATTCTCAGATTTTTTTCCTTGCTTATTCTATTAAATATTTTACATCCTATTGGCCTTGCAAAAATTGTATTAACTGTTCAACTGTTCTTTTTTTTTTGTTTTGTTTTGTTTTTTTTTGTTTTAAAGCTTTAGCTATGCTGTGGCACCTACTTTAAATTTATGCAGAAAACCCCATTTGCAGAAGACTTTCTCAGCTGTTACCTATCTCAATGTTTTAATGAGTAAAAATACTATATTTCATAATGAACTTTCAATCTATTTGGAATTTTGCCCCACTAGAGTACAGAATAGTTGTTTCTCATTTCTCAAATCTCTTCTTTCTTTTTTAGATCTCAATACCACAGGAAGTAGAGGACAGCAAATTACAATTTTCTCAGGTGCCTAACCATACGGTTTAGCAAAAAAGCCACAGATACAGCGACAGCTACAAAAAAATGCAAAATCTCCCAGTGCTCCCTTTACGGAGACAGCATAACATATGGCTAGCGTGGAGCTTTTCTCATCAGCACAGGCCGACGCCAAATGATCCAGTTAAGAGTCAATCTGCATGTGTAATATCAGAGCACGGTGTCTACAGATTTACAGTTCAAAAGCAAAAGTATTCAGAACTTTAAGGAATGAAATCTTCACATTGCACACAGCTCGGCTGCTCTGAAGCCCCATACAGCTACCGGCTCGCTCTCACCGAGGCATGCAGGGAATTAAACATGCAATTCCAATCATTATCAAAGACTGCTGCTCCTCTGATTCTTTATAAGCTGAAAACCTACCCTCTAGTGTTTACTAATAGCATCCATTTAGTACAGCAGGTGAAATGCTGATTACTTAATTTATTTCTTAGTCATTTTGAAAACCTCCCACTGCATTTATTTTGCATATCCTGCTTTTTTTTTTTTTCATCTTTGGATGAAGGCCACTGAAGAAATCCTCAGGGCTATGGTACAATAAATGAGCATCTCAGCACGCATACATCACAGGGCATCAGGGTGCAACACAAAAATCTTCTCAACACGCCACTTCCACACCACAAACTGAATTCAGTCCTTCTATTTGTATATGAAACTTGTACCTTCCCCTGCAGGGCTGGTATGTGCATACTCAAGACTACACTTCAACCTTTGATTGCTTTATCATCTAGCTCCTAATTTCACAGATCAAAAAAATAAGCCATTCAAACAATTTAAAAACATTACATAAAGAGGAGAAAAAAATATTCTGATATATTAAGATCTAACAAGTTGCTCCACTGAACAAAGGGTAGATCCTGTATATTCTATGTTTCCTACAGAGAGAAAGCAATCTCACTTTGTTCCTAAAAAGAAAAAAATATCTGTTATTCATTATTTCACTACGTCCTCTTGATGGTTGCTCCTCTATTCTCTTGCTGAAGCTCTGCACATAAACAGCACTTTGTCAGGAATACATACTGATCAGAGCTTCTGCAAATAATGAGTAAGATGAGGTACACAGACAAAAGAAGGGTGGATGTTTTCGGCTTGATGTTCCCTTTTTCATCACTGTCTTAAGTTAGATGAGATGAAAGAAGTCATGACGCACGATGCTATGTAGTTCTTAAAGTTCATTCTGCCTTATGAGGATGTGCATACAGTAATTGAAAACTAGACATGTAAATTTGAACTCTCAAGAATTTTCCATAGTGCTCATCCCGCAGTATTTAAGCTCTACACAGGCAAACCCTTCAGGGATTTCACAGTCTCTGGTCTTCCTTTTCTTCCCGTGATTATAAAAAGCAAATTAAATGAGCTACAGCTCTACCATCCTTCTCAAAGACCATCTGTTTCCTATAGAAATACTTCATTTTTCCTATCTACAGCATACTACCAAAATTCCCAATTGGAAGTCTTAGACCCTTACTCAAAAAGAGTGTTTTTATCAACAGCAAATGCTGAGATGTAAATCAGACTCAGCAGAATTTCTAGATTCAGTTTCTCTCTTTCAAAATACTAGGAAGTCTCACAGGTTCATCATTACTCCATCACTTCCACACACTTACACATCCTACAAAGAAGCAGGAAAGATCTGCTGACCTTCTCAAACCTATGTCATAAGATGGCACACTGTGTAGCATAGCTGGAGGGGCAGGCTTCTGTCTAGTCTGTTCTCTAGATGATCAAAAAAATCATCTTTATCGGCTTCACTTAGCAGTGTAGGAATCATGTAAAAGAAAATGGGATCAAATGAATACCTTTCAGGGACCATTTGCCACTAAAATTATTTTATAATTCATCTAACCTGTGATTCCAAGAGTTGCACTGTTCTGCACGGTACAACTGTACCTTCAATGCATTACTTAAATGTTAATGGAGTGAAATTGCTCACATCCATATTTTAACAGTTAAAGTAACTCAGCTCACTTCTGAAAAAAATATATCTCAAGATATGAAAAACAAAGTCAATGAAAGAAAATTCACCTGAAAAACTAATTAGAGTAAGGAAGGATATTTCCATGGGAATGACAGTAGAGATGGCCTGGTTTTGTTTTGGTGGTGATGTCAGGCAGGGAGGCCTGTGGAGTTTAACTTTGGCCCGATAGGATTTGCACTTTAACTGTCAGCAGTCAAGTGGAAAGCTGTGAAACTTGGGTTTTTCAAAAAAAAAAACAAAAAAAACCTTGTGCTTTAAGGCTACATAAATTGCTCTTTCCTCTCCCATTGCAAAATCCCCTTTTTTAAAAAATATTAGCATCTCTGGTCCTTAGCTTTTACTTTAATAAAACTAGATTTCTTCAACCAGTGATCTGAAAAAATGCATATTATTCTTACACAACTTGATGGCACTGAGCTTTTTAATAAAAGATAATTAAGCCACACCCAGATCTGGAAGAGTCCATATATATATATATATATGTGTGTGTGTGTGTGTGTGTGTGTGTGTGTGTACACATAAGCATGTAGGTCTGTGCCAAGAAAGGTTGTGGAATCTCCTTCTCTGGAGATATTCAAAACCCACTTGAATTCAATCCTGAGTACCATGCTCTAGAGGACCAGGTGTGTGTGGGGACGGGGGTTCAGCTAGATGATCGCCAAAGATTCCTTCCAACCTAAGGTTGGATCCCTTCCAACCTTAATGATGCTATGATATCTATACTTTCATTATATCTATTCTTTTTGTCCAAATGCATCCAACTGATTACATTATTTCTATAGAGAAATCTTCAAATAATTCCAGTAGTTTTCTTCCCCAGCATCCACAGATGAGAAGAAAACATCATTTTACTTCAGCCCGAATCTATTTGTCTTCCAGTACCATAAAAATACTGCATTCTATCATTACATAGAACTGTCTGCAGAGTCTCAGTCAAGCATCTTATGATCATTATTTTTTGCATTGTTAAAATACATAATACCAAACTCCACAGCAGCCAAAGTTAGACAAAAATTGAGAAATCATTTTTGCAAACTCCTCAACATGATCAGCCCCAGGGGCTGTGATTCATTGGCTTCTCCTTGATAAAAGGCATCAGAGGCAGAGCGTTAGACAAGTGAGACAGGTGTCACGGGAAGTAAACAAGCGACAGCCACAACAACAAGGCAAGCGACACAGGGAGAAGCAGATGGAAACAACAGGGGCAGCAAAGAAATTGAGGGAAGGTTCCCTGATTGAACTAAATTTAGTAAAACTTCCCATTTTGCTTTTGTCAAACTAAAAAAAAAAAAAAACAAAAAACAAAAAACACTGAATTACAATCTTCTAAGTCAAGTCTACTGATGGACTAGTCTAATAAGGAGCTAGGATGGAAATCTACAGCCTATGATTTTACAAAGTAACAGCAGTAACACCAAAAATAAGGCAAGCTGGGAATTTCTTTGTTTTGGTCAATATTACAACTTCTGGAACTTCTCATGCCATCCACTCAGTCTCCTTGCAGTCCTTACTGCCTGCTGTGCTAAACCAACGAACCTACCCACTTACTGAGAATGTAATCAGCTATTTGTATAGATGGGGCCATTTCAAGAGATCTGTATTTTAACTGCTGCTACTGCTCATAAGACAAGACAGCACAAGTTAGACAACGATTCCTTGTAGGATAGTCATTTGACATCTGAGGTTCTCTTGGATGTGACAGAGACTCTGAAGATGTGAACTGACAGCATGTCAAATGTGGAAAAGTAATATTAAATTTTGTTTAACTAGGCCAGGTAATTATGCTGGCAGCTTTCCTCATCTATAAGCTTTGCCATGTAAAAATGCACTCTCGTTTTTAGTGGTGGTTTATGAAACAAGTAGCACAAGCCAACAGCCTCAGGTTTTCTCACTCAGCAAAGTGGTACTATGAAGTCCTTCCATCCAATTCCAGTGCAATATAACTGGAAGTAATGGCAATGAAGCAAGCCCACACCTGGAGAAGAAAAATTAAAAGTAGAACAGGGAGAAATAAAGACTTTATAAGGAAAGGTGAATACTCAAAGAACAGAGCATCCCAATTCACTTTGTATAATGTTTCTGCGTATTTTAAATTGTGTATAGCACAAGGAACAAATTCATATTCTGAAGGTAGAGTACACTGACCTAAAACTCAGTTCACATGTGGGTCCAGCGCACAAGTAACACAACTGCTGAAAGTGAAGAAATTAGCAAAGAGAGAAAATCTGTAGAGTGACCACAAAAATAATTGAAATGCCAATTGTTCTTACAGCTGATGCAGGAAAATACAAAGGGATGTGATCTACAGTCACAGCATCCAATTAAAGTATTACTGCACTTCTTGACGGAATAACTTCTATATTCAGTACCGAATCCAATTTTCTCTGAGCACCAAAGATTTGCTGTTAGATATATAATGAGGGACACAGTTAAGGATGTAAAAAATAAAGTAATAAAAAAAGTGTTTAGATATTGCTTTTTATTGGATGAGAAATGTATTTTGAAATACTGACTAGTTTTCTAAGAAAAGGTTAGATAATCTTATTTAGATCCTTTCTCCACAGATATAAATCATTACAGGTATACCAAAGAAAGGATGTTCTTAAATATAAGTGACACCTGCCAGTAGTTTCATTCTATATAATCAGAGGGAAAAAAAATGGGACTTTCAACTGCAATATAGTACTTCAGAATACTGTGCATTATTCCCCAAGGGAAGCTGTGTAATGTGTTTTACAGATGTTACCTCCTTTTGTGAGTTACTGGGCTCAAACCCAGGAAGGCCTAACTTCCAGGCAGAAGCCTAAAGGACTGAATATCTGCATACACATGAACATGCTGCCTGCTTATGATTCTGAAATTCAAATATTTCTATTCATAACAGAGAAATAAGTGCCTATACTAAGGTCGGTGAAACATCTAGCTTCTTTGACTGTGGGAACTTTAAACAAAGTGAGATTTCCCTTTACGAGGCAAATGACCTGCTGCTTCCAGATAAGCTCTCTCCCCATCCCTCCAGACAATCCAAGTGCTTTAAACTCAGTGCAGTTACTCTCAAGTCACAGCCATGAAGGGTGAGAAGTACAATTTCTTGAGATTTTTGACAAATTTTCTCCGAAAATGTTTGGACTAGACTTTGAAAAGTTTAGTTATCTAATCCCCAATAGTTTCAAAGTGACAGAAATACATGAACACCTTCAACAGTTTGGCATCTTATTTGAAACAAGCATCCAGTATCTTCTTTGTGGTTTTTAAAATCAAATTCCTTGGTGCTTATTTTGTTTTCACCAACTATTCCTTTTTTATTTTTCACCATATTATATAGAACACAAAAAGGGCAGATCTCATAAAATATACTTCAGATTTTTGCAGGGATAATAATATGCTATCCTTGACATTTTCTCTTTCCAAAACAATGGTACATTCCTTAAAACTATATTTGACTACCAACAATCCAAAACACAAATTCATATCAATATTCTCAGGCAAAACACTTAATTCAGCATAATTTAATCTTAAAAGCTTTATACTTTTGATGATAATTTAAAAAATCACATTGGAATCTCTTTACATATATGAGCTTCTTAACTGCTTAAGTTTAACTGAGAAAAAGCTTTTGCACTTAAGGTCTGAGTTTTCCTTCAACATCAGATGATACAGTAATGACACAATATGGCAGAAAAATTGTACTTGTTAGCCTGAAGATGTTATCTCGTCATTGATGTTGTAGGGGTTTTTTGTTGTTGTTGTTGTTTTTTTGTTGTTTTTTTTTTTGTTTTTTAAATTCTAACATAGATTAAGAGACACGCTATATGTCCCAGAAGCAGTATTTCCCCATCACCTCTAAGAAAATTGAACAGGTAGTCACTTAGTAAAAGCACACAGATTCACTAAAATGTGGCAGTCTATTCATGGTCATGAACTAGAGTAAGATAAGAAAGCAATTTTAATTTTAGATTCCTAAACACAGTCCAGACATCATTTGCAAGCTCCGTCTCCCAGGCTTGATATTCCAAGGTGTCCAGACATCTTATAAAATCTTTTATAAAATTATCTTCTGTTGCAGTTAGCATAGTTATGAGAACTTCAGATTACTGCATACTGGGTCCCATACACATTTATCTGCTTTCTTATTTCTTCACAGTAAAACAAGATTCAGATCCTACTTTAGCATATTAATAATTAGACATGCACTTTTGGATTAAAAAAAAGCTTCCTCTATCTGCCCAGTTTCTGGTCTTGTAAGTAATTAGCAGAGCTTAATGAACAGACAAATATCTGTTCCACTAACAGAGTATAACAGGCATGCTCCTAATCTAGAAACATATGATTTTATTATCTTTATGATGCGCCTATGTGCTGATGAATATAACACAGAACAAATATAATGCATCTGATTTCTAAATCTTTATTACAGCTGTTGCTCAGCATACAAACCTCTTATATAAAAATATATTTTTGATATCCAGTCAGTAGAATTCATAACAGTGACATACCAGGCTTCACTAAACATGCTGTTCTGTCTGTAACCAAACTTAACATCCTGTTTTCCACCAACACACGTTTAGGCACTCATCAAAATCTCTCTCCCCCATCAGCAATTGACTGCACCTTATATCTGCCCATATGACTCCCTGTACAGCAAACACCGATAGGTTTATTTAACCTTATTTGTGGCTCTCCTCACAAGATCCTAGATTAAAAGAAAAAAACTCCCTACTTACTTTGCCATCAAAATATTTTGACTGAGCTAAACATGCAGCTCTGCAGTAGGAAGTCAGGTTCCAAAGCACAGAGGAAGTCTCAGGAGTCCCTGGCCATAAGCTGAGGAAGGTAATTTCTTCCTCCAGCTGAGCTACAACTGCAGCAAATAATCTGGTCGCTGCTTTACTGCAGAAGGAAGCTCCTCTCAGTACTTCCCACCTATGCAATGCTCAATTTACACTGTTAAACTTTCTTGTTTAATTACCCTTATTTCCCCAAGACAAATAAACTCCATTATGTGTTTTGTTAAAGCTAATACTGTAATCAAATCAATTAATTAGAACAAACTCTTAAGCAATTTTAAATAATTATTTATTACTAGCAGCAGCTCAGTTACTCCAAGGTAAGGAATTTGCATCACATTCAGCAACTGCAGGTAGTTTTCACTCTCTCCCACCTTGTATGATTTAGGACAATTACCATCAATTAAGCACAACTTCAGCTGTCATTAAATCGATTAGGTTATGCGTATTTGCTAATTTGAAAAGCCTTCTAATATCTGGGAAAGTTTTCCAGTATGTGACTTACAGACACAAATGCTGCTTTTTTTTTTTTTTTGGCTCACAATCTAACCATGGTGGGAGTTATAAAATTTTCTTGTGTGCAGAGTAAGCCATGGCCGGCACACAACTCCATTTATTCACTTTGGAACCAGACTGAAGATCCAAGAAGGTGTACCAGGCTAAATTATACCACTGAGCTGGGCTTCAGGAAGTGGAAACACTCTGCAGATGTGTCATGGCAAAAAACACTTACAGCATTACCTAAAAAGGCACCGCTGTGAGGCTCTCCTTGAGCAAACCTATTTCCTTGCTGTCATAAACAGGCTGTGCCAGAGGCTGGATACCCTAAATCTTCAGATTTTCGGAGCCTTGATCATACATCTCTACAGCTGATGAGGAATCTCTTCCTTATTTCCAAACCCTAGGGACATGCCTGATAACTAATTGAGATAAAGCAGAAATCAGAAGCTAACCCAAAATAAAGCACTGCCCTTTCATAATCCCAGTAATGAAATTAACATTAAAGGCTATGAGAGCTCCTTGCGCTTTACAAATTTAGATTTTGTGTCTCACTACTTTTGATGCCTGTTTTAAACTTGCAATGCAAAACTTAGAGCTATACAAATTAACTTTGTAGAATATTCTAACGAGTATAAATTCAAACAAGCATCAGTTCTCCTTTGATTTTAGAGGTTTCAGGTTGCTTATAAGCTTAAAGCAGAGAAGGGATATTTTCTTCCCTACGGGGCTGGCTTTATACAAGATAACAATTAGGTTATGTTATTTTAGCTTTGTTTTAGGCCCTTTATGTTAACGCATACATAAAGTAAACAATGGCAAAGAGAAAAAACAAATCCAAAGAATAACATACATACAGAGCCTGGGTGATAAGCAGGAAGAGTTTGATAGATGCATTTTCAGAAACTAATAACGTTGATACAATAAACATGAGATGATGAAAGAATGATATCTCTCCAGAAGCAGCAGCTCATGTAAGCTTTTTAAGATCAGAAGTATTTCATCGTCTCCAGTAAGATGGCTGAGCCCCATGATACCATCCTCTCTCGGATTTGGGAACAACATCATAGTTGCTATTAATAAACTTGATTCAGAAATCCTTGTATTAACTATAAAAAGATCCTTGCCTCTTCTCACTGCATGTATTTCTTTCAATTTACAGCCCTTAGGCAAACGAACAAAAGCATATTTATATTTTTTATCAACTCAAACAGATGAGAAATGCATAGCAATTTTCTGGGGCACTCAACAACACATCAATCTCCTCAGCTCCCATAAAGTGTTTGCAGAAACACGCTGAGCACCCAAACACTACTGAATTTAAGAGAAAAAGCTTTAGATCACCTGCAGGCATCACTCTTGCCCCAGGCCCTGCCATCAGAGGGACATTCCTGTGTCCCCGCCAGGACGGGCCAGGCATCAGACTCCCCTATCGGCTGCTGCTCTTTGGCGATGGGAGAGCAGATAACGAGATTATGCCCTTTGTAATGCCCTACTTTAAAAACAAAATCTTAAGGAAGACAACTCAAGCTCCTATCTCTTCTCCTTGGGATTTTCTCCAGTAAGGCAAATTGAGAAAGCATCTCTTCAAGCTTTAATTTTTCTCCACCATGTGGCAAGCAGCCACACTGAGGCAGGAGGCAAGCAAATAAACATAATGGTAAAGTTGGTCAGAGGGCAAATAATCATCAACTGGAAAACTTTAACCATCTAAAATATATAAGAACTATCAGCACTCATAGTTTTGATGCCTTCCAGAGAGGATGCTGTTAGAGCTGCCTCCATCCATCCCAAAGAGCAAATGCAGAATGTGAAGCATCCTACATCATACAGAAATATTAAATCCCCCTCCACCATACAGAAATATTAGATGACTGATGGTCATAGACAGACTAAAAATTGAAGCCTGCCTGTACTTCAAGTACAAAACCTGTCTTGAAAGAGAAAATTGTTTTCCCATTCTGAATCGCTGGTCATTGCAACTTGCATTGAAACAAGGACACCAATCTGCTGCCAATTAAACACCACTTTTAAGCTATGTTGGGCGCAGTCCTCATTTTATATATGCACACACACAGAGATATTGTTTATGT
>JAVCKT010002974.1:4984-15583 GCA_032273925.1 Rhynchotus rufescens | reverse complement strand
ACTGTCTTGCTGAAGAAGGTAGTGTCACCAGGTTTCTGTTGGGTGGAGTATGATGCTTGCATAGATCTTAGACAATGTTCAGTGATTGAACCCTACTCCCTGATACATGATTTCTGCCTTGTATAGAGCACTGGCTTCTCGGTCAGTTGATCAGCAGTAGAGGGAGATGAAATGTAAGGCTGTAGTAACACTTTGAACGTAGCATACTTAGTAGAGCCTCTGTATGGGGGATGAACTGCCCTAGTACTGATAAAAAGGGAGTAGGGGGCAGAAAGTAAGTTCCTTCTGCTGAGGAAGAAGTGGACTGCCTGTGAGATGCTCTTTGAGTATAACTTCAGTGCAGCAGCTGTTTTAGGCTTCAGTTTGGCTGAATAGTTGAGCATTGACTTGATGGAAATCCAGATGAGCAGTTCGGTATGACTGTTTGTGACATTCTTGAATTTTACTTGTGCCATTATGTTCTTTCATTAAGGACCATCGCTGTAATTGGTGTTATCCTATCTGATTGACACTCTGCTATGTGAAATTTGAGAGCTTGCACTCTCCAGAGAGCAGCTATGCCCTTTTTCAGAGTAAATTCTTGAGATAGAGGTGTACAGACAGTAACAAGGTTCACTTTTGTCAAGAGTTCCAGCATGCTAGGAACATGTGCTGAGTGCTGCTCACTTGGCATTGCTGCTGGAAGTGCTGAGTGAAAGGGGATCCTATGTTTTTTCCAAAGATAGCTTGTAGATGGACTTGTAGGTTTGCTCAACATAGCAGTAGCAGATGGACTTGCCCATAGTTGGGGAGATGTCTTAGAGTGTTTTCTCGGTGGAAGGTGAATGTATGCTGAAATGCATTCCTGATTTCTGCATTTTGAAAGCCTAGCCTAGGTCCTCACGAAAGCAAAGTCTCTCAGATGAAGTGGACGTTGAATAATGCCCATGTAACTGTGTAAAAGAAGATGGAATCTACAATTGGACTTCTAGTGGTCTGGCTTTTTAATAGAGTTGCTCTGTTCAATTTTGCTCCAATCAGAAAAGATGCTGGGAAGATGAATGTGTGGTTTCAAGTTAGAAATTAATTATGACATTGTCTGTGGACTGCAGAGCTAATGCAGGCATCATGCTTATATTTTATGTAGTAAAGTCTAACATTATTTAACTGAAAATGCTTGAAATTCTAGCCAATTTGTTTTGCTTTTTTATTTATTTTTAATATGAGCACATACCATCTCATTATGACGTGAAGCACTCAAAGTTAAGACTATGTTTGCTCCCCTAGTGGATGAGTCACCTCTTCAAACCTATTAATATCTTCATTGATTCATGTTATTACTCAACTCATGATGCGTCATTTGTGGTTTCCAGTCTTCTGGACACAGCCATATGGCATCCCAGCAGGATCCAGGGCGCTGACCCTGGGCTATTACAAAGGGATACATGGTTGAACAGCAGACTACTGATTAAATATTAACCACAGAAGACACATTATTTCCACTGTGCTTTGAAATGAGCCTTTAATTAGAAAGAAAACAGCAGCAGCAAATGAAATTTCATGGTTGTTGTCTGAAGTAAATGTTTTGACCCATTTCCTATGATAGAGACTCAGAAAAGTCCCATGAGACCTTCAGGCTGCCACTCAGACCAAATACAGGTGTCTTGATTTGTATACAGCCTTCAATCAACAGGCATAGGTAAAGAAGTTTAAACAGAGATGATGGTTTAAATATGGTGAACAATTTTCCATTAAATTTAGCCTTGTTTTTTTCAGGACAAGAGAGTTTTGAAGGTGTAGTTGTACAAGTAAAAGCTCTTCTTCCCTTTCCACCTCTCATCCACAATAGTAATTCTTGTCAAATTTACCAGTTTTAATTCAACTCTTTATTTAACAGTCTTGTTTATTCTTCTTACAAGCCCAGAAAGAAGAGCCATTGGATTTAATTAGATTCTAGAGGGATACCTAGTTAAGGATGCATGTTTTGCAGTTCATGAATAATGTATATTTTTAGATATGTAATTTTAATGTTTTATCTCTTTATAAGATTCTGAGATAATCCAGAATTTGTTCTTCTGCCTTCAGAAATGAACATGTAATTTTTATTCCTTATTCCTAAACTCTTGATTTGATCTTGGCTGTTTTCAAACCCCTGAGACATCGTCCCTAAAAATGAAGTGGATTCTTAATGTCTAAAAGAACCCTAACTCACTTTAATTAAACAGAAATAGATGTGAGGAAACAGATTATTTTGAAATGATGATGCTAAATCCTTATAATAAGTCTAAGAATTTTTCAAATGTGATTTTTTTTGTGCCTAAAAAAAAATATGCTTGTGAGGAAGTGTAAACTTTCTGCTCCTGTTAACTGATCTACATCTTCTAAAATCCATAGCAAGACAGTTGAAATGTCAACCTACTCTTCTAACAAAAACATAATTTCTACCCTTCATTTTTGTGTAATAAGCCCAGAAAGCGATTATTTTATCTGTCAGCACAGCTTTCTCAAGGACAGGATTGAGTAAAATGTCTTGGAAGGTTTGGTACAGGCACTCCTTTGTTTCAGGTTATGCTCATTCATAATTGAAAAATATAACCCCAGTCTTAATTCTAGTTGTGGATCAAAGCAGAATCCCATTAGAAGCACTAGCAATAGCCAATACCAGCTTGTTCAAAAAGTGATAGAATTTCTGCAATGAGTATTAAGGGAAAACTTTCCCACAGGGAATGTTGCTCACTAATCCAAAGCAGTTAGTGGTTGTCTTATGCCATGGAAAATCTGATTTATCACATATTAAACACTTGCCCTCATGCTGCTGTTTTTACAAGGTCTGTTTCTTAAAACAGCTGATGCTTTTGTCTACAGTTTGTATATGTTGCAGACCTTATTTCCATAAATAATACTTGCATCACATAAATTCATGTAATATTTTGTTTAATTTTCTTAAGTGAATCTCATGACAACCCATTTTTTAATTGGTATTTGGGGTGATTTTTAGCGATAGTAATTTTGTTGAAGACCCTAGTTAATAGTAACACTATCTTGCTTATGCTTTTGCAAGTTGAAAGCATGTATTAATTTTCATTTTTGTTTTTAATTAAAGCTACCTACTGTAACTGAGGATTAAATTCGGTTTAGTATTCCTTAAAGTAAGGATCAACAAATGCAAGTGAATGTTTTCTCTGTAAACAGTTAGGAAGATTGCCTTGCCTAAGCAGGTGAGAAGATGAAAAACATAAATTTGTGTTTATTGATATTGCAGAAACCCTCTAGCTATTAACCGAGAATAAAATGTGCTCTCTTGGAAACAGAGGAGCATGTAAAGGTGATGTGTCAAGACACCCAGGAGGTTCTGTAAGGAGGCTGTGCCCACAAGTTCTGAATCCAAACTTGTTCTAGAGGAGTCTGCTGAAACCTGCACAAATCTGCCAAAAAGTGGCAGCAGTACCCATATATTGGGTACATACACCATATATATGTATACCCATGTGAGGGGTCTCCAGCTTCTAGTGCGTGGCTGGTTCACAACTCTGGTGGCTTTTGTGTGGGGGTCTTGGACGTCTTCCTCGCTATCTGAAGGAAGCTCTCTGCAGAACCAGCTTGTGCTTCTTTAGCACCATAAACACTTGGAAACAAAGGAAAGACTCCTATCTTTATGGGAGGAAAGGTAGTATCATCAACACCCTCTCATCATCAGGAAAAGCAGGTAAGACTAGAATCCTCTCAGTGATTCTCTCTGATTTCAGTAGGCTTTGAATCAGGGCTGTTGTGACTTCACATCCTTCTGCTTTTGTGTGCTTTGCCTTTTCCTCCTGCTTAATGCCTTAAATCTTTCTATTACTGTAAAGAAATCTATTTTGAGACTTCAGGGATTCACTTAATCATCTGTATAGTAGAGAAATATAGCTGTTTTATCAACTTGATATTGCAGGCTCTCGGTAAGATTCTGCTAGCGGTTTTCCTTCTTGATGCAGAGTAGATGCATTGAAATTCATAAGAATCCTGATTTCATTCTGGAGCAGATCAAAGAAGAATTTAGCTCACTATACTTAGCTTGAAAAGGGTCTCTTTAGTCTATTTGTGCTGAATCTTTTTCCATATTAATGATCTGAGCTGATACATGAGCGATACTGAGTCTGGCTGTTCATGTATGGAGAGTTTGTATTTAAGTCTTTAGCTGTGTTCTTGGGTTGTCTTTATCTAGTAGTAGAATTTGGCTTTATGGATAGAGGATTATGGATCTCAACTGAGATGAATCCTGTAAGTCAACAGGTTTCTGTTGATTTTTTTTTAGCATGCTATGAACACTGATACGTGAGCTTTCCTTGAGCTTTCTTAGCATAATCAGGCTTTAAATGTTAATGATTATTGGAAGTAGGGTCTGCATATGTCTAAAAGTGTACTGAAGATGTACAGCGACTTGAAGGTCCATGTGCTTTTGAAATGGCTAACATTAGTTTTTATGACAATAGCAAGTAAATGAGTAAATCTTTTAATACTTGAAAGTGCAGTGTCAATTTAGATTATCTGCTAGGAGATAATGCAATCTCCAAACATCATTGCCCTGGGCTGTGTTCTTGTTGCTCCTTTCTCCTTAATTTCTGATTGATTAATTGGAAAGAAACCCTCCTTGGGACAACTCAGTAATTGTAGGAAGGGGAGTTGCAATTTGGGAGCAGCTTGCATGCCATTGCATGCATAACTTGACATGCCATTTTGGATGCTGTGGAACAGAGGGTCCTGAGATGTAAGCAAAAGTTGATGTTTTCACTGCTTATCCAAGAGTATTTGGATACCTTTGTCTTTGACTAAGCCTAGAAAATAGTCTGTGAACCCTGGTTCTTGATGTGCTAAACCTACTGAAAGACTAATCAGATGGTAGACTGGCTGATTTCTATCTTTTTTTTTTTGAAGGAGCGCAACAGTTGCTCAGAAATGACCTAAATAATTTTTATTAATGGCCTCAACATTACTTTCATTTCAGAAGAGACAAATCATTTAATAAAACGTGTGTTCAGTTGTGTTCATTACAGCTAATCAGTAGTTCATTAAACCTTAATCATATCAATTTCGGGCCACTAATATTCAGGTAGTTTAATAAAAGACCCGGCAGTGAAAGAGCACACACTGCATATTCAGGAGCATATTCATCCACAGCAAGCTCTGCTTGAGTATGTACTGTCCACTCAGCTGAGAACAGGAATTTGATCATGAGAAACAAAGAAGCACTTGTAGTTAAACAGTGATATATGCTGTAACTTTGTCCCATAGAGCACAGTTGTTCATCTTAGTGAGACTTCTGTTTGAACAAGGAGCGCATATAGAACACTTTTTTTTTTTTGCTGGAAATTGGCTTCTTTAAAGGAAACCATGTTTTAAGATGCTGGGGGAAATCTCTGGACAACACCTAAATGCTTTGGGGCTGCTTAATATTTTGAAAAGATGTTTGCCGGTAAAAGCCAGTAACTTGTAAAGAGACATGTTGGGAGATGCTATGTATAGTCACGGATCCTCAAAACAAATATGCTGTGAAATTCCAGGGTCAGCAGTCCCACTGAAGTCACTGCTCTACATGCTTTGTGTAAATCTCCTGAATTTAACTTAGTACTTTGAGCACTCATACTGTCTTCTGAGAAAGGATGTTAATCAGCAGGAAAACTTGCTCATCATGTGAAGTGAAGACATTGGTTTTTTTTTTTGCTTTGGACAATACTGAAAATGTTCTAGATCTTTTCTGTATTAAAAAGTCAATATTTATTTCATGATTTGTGCTGAAGTGTAAGGAATGTGAAGAGTGTGCTAGAGCTCAAATGTACCAGAAAAATCATAAGCAGTCTTGTTCCCATTAGAATTTTAGACTAATGCATGCTTGGTACAACCATGTCAATCCTAAGTGCTTCTCTGAACCAAAGCAGCATTACTTAGTTGGAGACATGAAACTTTATGGAGAAGCCTTGAATTATTTGCTGTTGATTTCTGAGATCACGCTCTGTTTTGGATATCTGGGGAAGCTATGGCAACATATGAATCTATTTCCTCCAATACCTGCAGACTAGTATTTTATCTAGTTCAGTGAGATATCATGCAGTGAGGTCATCTTTCCAATCCTTTCCAGCTAAGAAAATTATTGTTGAGCTGGAATTGGAACCCTACTCAACTTTTATACTCTAGTCCTTTTTTCCTTTTAGCAATATTAAGAGACACTGACTTTGTCTTTATTGATTTTTTTTCATCTCACAAGAATACATTTTGTCAGAAATAGAACAAGAGTTAACCTCTTTCCCTTTTATTGTAGACTGAATAACATATAGAGCCTAATTCTTGCTTCCTTGCTCTATAGCCACCCTTTTTTTTCATTTTAAACAAATAAGTAAATAGGAAACATTATAGGAAGAAGTATTCTGTGCCAGCTACATTTAGTAGATGAGTTTGCAAGAATATTAATACAATAGAGCCATAAGTGTTTCTACTAAGATAGTTATATTCATCATGTCTTTACTAAACACTCTTGTAGAGGTAAATGGTATATTTGTTTTCCTATACTGCTCATCAGAAATGAGTTAAATGCATGCAGAAGGGCCCTAGATCATTTCTATTTACCATGTGGATAGTTAATACGACTGTGTATTCATCTTGCCTGTCTGATGGTCCTCCTTCCATCTGCCTTTCACTTGACTGAAGGCTCATGTATTGCATTACTTTATCATGTCTCTAAAGCTCTCCTTAAATAAAGCTGACATTACAATAGGCTGGTGATGCCTTAACATATTGGGTTAGAAGCTTTTTGACAGCCCCAGGAAGCAGTGTGGCTTCAGACAGGGCTATCAAACCTGCACTTTATCATTGGGGCTTCCAATGCAGCAGGGATAGGTTAATATTATATTACAGTATAATGTTTTCTTCTTGTGCTCTGCTGTCACTTGACATGGGGAACAAGCAAACCTAGCAGTGATATATGATTCTGTGCAGATAAGTTGGACCCCCAGGGAGAGCATTACATACTCTATTCCTGTGGTGTAATATTTCCATGATGCTTTCCTTACTGGCCTTATCTCTTCCTTTGAAGCTTATAGACATACCTGGCATGTAGTGTGGCAAAATGTGAAAGAGGAGGCAGGTACAAATACCAGAGGGAAGGGACAACTTGTTGCTGTGCAGCCCCATATTTGGCAAGGGGAATAGCACAGTGGCTTCTCAAAGCTTTAGGGGAAGGATTTGCTTAAAGCACTTGTAATAGGAAGCTCGCCATTCTTGCAAAGTCAGAACATAAACTGTGTTCTCAGAAATATGATGAAACTGCTGACAATAAGCTCTGTGGCCTGGTGCATATATTTTGGGTTTGCAAGCTGTGGGCAAAAGGAAGAGTAAGTTGATATATGACTAGTGAATGGGCTTGAGATTTTGTTGCAGCGGTACTGATTATTCTTATGAAGGTGGCATGTCAAGTATCAAAGAATTCAAAATGTGACTGCATTTGAAGCCTTGAATGTATGCAGGTTCTTCTGGAATCTGTCTTGGGTAACTGGCAGTCCTTCAGGAACCGCAGCCAAAGCTGGGCTGTTGTAGTGTGAGAGGCACCTGGTGTTTGTGTGTGTAAGCCAAGGGACCTATAGGGCAAGTGTGCATAAGCCTCTACAGATTAGCTAAAGAGTAAGGCTGTCAATCAGCAGTTACAACAGACCTAATTCTATGACCTCAGATATCTAGGGTACACTGACTAGTGGGCCAATATTGGAATATAAAAGCACACTGTGAAGTAAGGATGGAAAGGGTATTATTAGTAATGCATATTTTTCATAAATGTTACGTCCTTTCACTGTCCAGGACATAACACAAATTAAACACATGATTTCTATGCAAGATATTAAGAACCTTACCTTGTAATACTAATCTAACACTAGACTTAAAAATAACAATAAGTGAGTATCTGCAACAGGTGAACTCTATGCTTAATATAAACTAATAAAATATTTTGAACTGGATGTAATTCTAAAGCTGCCACTAAGGGAGATGGGTTGATGTGGGGGATTGTTAGCATCATGTAGAACCACTACATTTCTCTGTGTAGTTCACAAAATTTTAATAGGAGTATGCCCTTCCTCTTTAATGACTGATGTCCTACATGAAATCTGTGTGGGTGGGTTTTCATCCTAATACTTAATAGATAGGTATCCATTTCATGCAATAAAGCAGTGTCTTCATTCACATTTATGTTCTGTACAGAAACCAATAAGGAAGCAGGGACTGAGAACCAAACCTGAAGGCTCTGAAAAACCTCTAGCACATTGACTGTGTTACCCAGTGCACATTTTAAATAGTTTGGAATTAACTTGTTTTGTTTTTAACAGACCGTACAGAGATCAGCTTAGGAAGTGTGTGTGTGGTTTTCCTGTTTGTTTTTCTTCTGCTGTTTTAGTGTTTGGTGATACTTAATAGCACTGTCTCAGTCAGAGCCAGATGAAGTGTATTCTGAGAAGGTGGCCGACTGCATTCCTTCTTCTCTAGATGTTACTTTTCCCATTTTTCAAAGATCTTTTCTCACCATCCTAAATGTTCTTGGATTCCCTCATTGTTGCTCAGATTTTTCTCAAGTATTGTTTTGTTTTCCTGTTTTTAAGAACAAAATTTGAAGGACTTCCAAAGACCCTTTGAGCTAGACGGTGGGGTTCTGTTTTCAAAGGAATATTCTTTCTTCAGTTCGACATGTTCTGGCTATTCTCTGTACTGTATGAGAAGGAAATAGGTGGGAAAATCACATTGAGATTAAGAGGTTTTTTTAATTAACTGATTAAAAAAAAAGTACATTTGAAGCATGAGTAAGACTTGGCTCATTTGAAGTCTAAGATGCCAACAGAGAAAGTTAAGAAATATTAAGAAAAAATTAAAAATGAAGCAAGGAAAGTACAGGGAAGAGCAGCAGTAAATGAAACACGAGAAAACAAGTAAAATATGCAGAATATTTAAAAAAAAAAAAAAAAGGTATACAAGAAATATGTAGTCAAGCCAAGAGTCTTTGGGCCTACTAGGAAATCTGGATGGAGTGATTGCTGAATGAGTTTAAAGTTGCTAAAAGCTAAATTGAGTTGTTTACTGTTATATTTATTTGTAAGAGGACATGAAGATCCTATGCCAGAGATGATGATAGGTGTTTCTTAGGTGAGGAAGTGAAGTAAGAGTTAGTGTTACACTGGGGAAAATTAAAGCACCAGATGAATTGTATTCAGAAGCATTCAACATAAGTAGGACATGAAATGGAAAATATGAAGACAGAATATAGAAAAAAGTACTCTAGAGATGAATAATGTTTCCTCCAGCTTGCATTGCTCTAGTGTGGTAGTATTATGTTGTCATAGCAATGCCTGTTTTTTAAGAAAATGGAGATGAAGTTTGCAAACACCTTCTCAGTTGTTGGGCATTGCTTCATTTGTATGTTTTTTGGGAAGGGAAAAAACAACTGTAGTAATTCTGGAGACTTTGAAAATGGGCCTAAGGGATTTGGAAGCAGAAATTACAGTAAAAATTATGAGACTAGTGCACTAGCATGTATTAACAAAGCCATGCAAATCTACCCTGAAGTCTTGAAATATGATTTCCATTCCCCTTCTCTCCACACCCCTCCAAACCTGTCTGCATACATTTTAGGAGAATATTTACGACTGAAACACAACTCCAGCAAGTACAATTGTTTGTGTTGAGTGTGCTTGGGAATTGATTTTTACTAAGTACAACTTTTGTGTGGAAAAATTATAATGAAAAGATGGTTGCTTAGGACCATTTGTTGAGCTGGGGAATTGTAAATGAGCTCACAGGGTCTATGACAGGAAGGATATTGTTGAAAAACATCAGGGGAGGAAAAAAAGGACTTTTGGAACTTACTTGGAATGGCCCAGGACCATAGATGGTAGGTATCACTTTAAGTTGATATAGCTTGGTTTTCAGATGCTCAGCACAAGCTGCTCATGGGAAGTCTGCAAGGCAACGTATGCATACATTTTTTGTAGAAGTAAGGGACTGTACACAGATG
The DNA here is from genome assembly GCA_032273925.1 of Rhynchotus rufescens. Lineage (NCBI taxonomy): Eukaryota > Metazoa > Chordata > Aves > Tinamiformes > Tinamidae > Rhynchotus > Rhynchotus rufescens. The sequence goes on along the minus strand of JAVCKT010002974.1, from coordinate 5,580 downwards.
GCAATGGAGATTGCTATCAGTGAAGTAATCTTATGTCCTTATAAAGGGTTTTAAATACACTGCAAATGTGCAATTATGAAGCTGTTTAGATGAGCAGGGCTTTATTTGAAAAGCAGATTTGTCTTACTGGTCCTCTCTAGCAGTGATCCAAAGTAAGCCGTTACTGTTTTATCTTAAATTATATTTGAATTTACTCTAAAGAACTTTTTCAAGTGAGACTTTTTTAAGGATACTTAGTAGGTTAAAAGATTTTTTTTTTTTTTTTTTTTTATATTTTTGCTATAAATGGCACGGCAAACAGATGGAGTGATGTCAGCAAACCAGTGGATTGGTGTATCCCTATAACTTGAATCAAAGCAGCCCAGTGAAAGTAAAGGCTTTGGCTTTCTACCCTTCTTTCTCATCCTAGCCTAAGGCAGATCTGCAGATCAAAGCTTACCATGTCACCAGGTATAAAGATGATCTATTGCTTTTTTCCTGTGTTCTTGAAGTCTGATATCAGTGCACGTAGCACAAAACTAGTTGAATAATAGAGATGAAATAAAGTGCATGTAAATATCTGACTTATTTGGGATGAGCTTTGAAGGGGAAATGAT
>JAVCKT010002971.1:0-11268 GCA_032273925.1 Rhynchotus rufescens | reverse complement strand
TGTCCTCTAGGGATGGCATAGCCCTGTAACAGGTACCACCAGCGTTACTTCTAAAGATACGCTTGGTCTCAAGGTATTTTGCAATCTGGAGGCATCAGTATATGACACGAGCAACCTCATACTTCATTTCCAGCCATGGAGAATGCAGTAAATGGATTATGCTTCAGTGCCATCCCATACCTCTGCCTGCATTTCATGCAGGCTTTGAAAACAGGGGGGAAAAAACAGCATTGATGGACTTCCCTGTCTCTGGCACGACAAGGAAGAATGCAGCCTAAGCTTAAGGGGGAACATGGGATATGACATTTTAAATCGTACCAAATTTCATTTAGAATAGAGATTAACTTTTATCTCCTGCAATGGAATTTCATAGAGCCAAGAGTGTTGGAGGAGTTTATCATGAGACTACCTTTCAAGGGAGCTCTTTAAAAAATTAGTGTTAGAAGAAAGAAAAAGTAGTAAAGCAGGTTTAATACCATACAGGTCTATGCGTATATCTGGATACATTCATATGATTCCTTTTTGCAAACAGGAAGATCTTTCTCAGAATACAGAATATTTTAATTTTGCTCTTCTAAAGTAGAACACAACATATCTGTACACTGGGACAGAATTCCATCTACCAGTTACCATCCAATTCCTTCTGATTCCATAGCAACACCATAGGATAATGACATTGTGCAGGAGATGCAACCTTCTATTTACCCCAAATTCATTTTCAAATTGAAATGCTATCTTGTACTACATATGTTTTCAGTGCAAGAGTTTGTCCTATGAATTCATTTAATAACCAAGCATATGGTCCAGCTTCTCCTTCCCAGACCCCAGTCCTTTTCACAGCAGACTGTCATCCTGTGCATATGCATGAGGAAAAGCTTTTCAGTGTGCAAGGCTGCTGCTCAAAGGACGATCAGATGAGCTCCCTTCCATTAGCCTGCACTGAGGAAAATGCTATTGCCCATGTCATTTCGGTTATATACACTTGATGACACTGAAGCCTCTGAATATTTAGCATATAATCAGCTGTAATAAGATCAAATGCAGGGATTTGCTCTGAATTCCTCTGTATTTAAAACAGCCTTACAGCCAGGTATAAACAAGTTATCTCAGTGAGTGTGTGTGTGACCTAAAGCACACACAGTTTGCCAAAGTAGTGCACTGCATGGCTTTAACATAAGCACAGTTTGCATATTTGGACTCTGAATAAATAACAATATATTAGGTTTCTCTGTTGTCTTTAAAAGGTAAGGATGTTTTGACCTTGAAAAAAATACTAATATGTTAAAATGTGTTTTATATTTGGGGATGACTCTCCCGCAAAGGGTCACAAGTTATATTTCTTCCTGTACAATGTTCTGAATTACCTGAGCATGAATTTTGGTATTTGTTGTAGGGAAAACAACACACACCATGGGCTGGCTGCCTTCCAGAGAGCCGGCAAAGGAAGATGCTGCACTTAAGGCTGTGATTTAATGGTCTTTGGCTTTTCATCAATACATCTGAAACCACATCCACCTATGCAATAATTAAAAAGAAAAAAAGAGTCTCTATTACTCTCATCTGAACTCTAATTAAAACTTATTTCTCCCTGTGTACGTCCACCAGTGCTCAACCCTTTCAGTTGCAGAATAAGGACATTATAGCTCATTCTTCCTGTCGTTCACTTTAAATGAGCTCTCTCATCCCAGTTACTCCTACAGTATGGATAAACTCTAAAAACGGCACCTTTGCCTTAGCTAGCTTCATCTGTCAATCACAACTGTCAAAATTAGTGACAGCTCTGTTCGCTGTCCTTTGCAGAAACAATTGTGTGGGGATTTTTTGCTGATTTCAAAAAAATAATAAAAAAAACCTTGTTAATTCTGAACAGCAGATGTGTTTAAATTATAGAGATTAGAGAATGAAAAAAAAGGAGACACTCTGGAAAAGCTCAGAACCCTTCACTGCCAGCACAGTGGGGAATAAAGGTGTCCGAGGCACTTGCCACATCTAACACTTTTATAAGAGCTCCTGCCTGCCTGCTGGAGGCACTGAACCAAGTCCAAGAATCGACAAAGACAGTAAGATACCTAACATGAATTATCTTCACTTGCTGGTTATTTATTTGATATTTATCCTGTTGAGCAAGATTTCTCACAATTCACCCATTTAAAAAAAAATAAAAATCCAATAACAGATATTGAGAGTGACATTGCTGTCTGTGAGTCTTTCCCTTGCTCATGTTTTGGGAGAAAGCTTGAACTGTTGGTAAAAAGAAATCATTTCCCTGACTCATAGAAAGAGACTATCTCTCCATTTCATACTGAATTCTGCTCATTCTTCTGAAAGGAGCAAGACTAATTGTTTTTTTTTGTTTGCTTTCGAAAAGATAAAACCCGTGTCTTTTTTTTTGTGTAGTTACATGTAAACATGCATATATGTAGACATACACAAACCTTTTCTGTATTCATGTATCTGCACATATATTATACTTGGCTGCATTTTTGCACAGATTTTACCTGCTTCTCTACCAAGTAAAATACAACAGTTGGTTTAAGGAGTTTTCAGGAAAGCCCTTTCATGAAATAAATTTGCAGGAAGTCTGATTCTTTTGTCCCCTAATGTAATTTTTTTGACGTGCAGTAAGTAGAGGTATCACTACAGGCTGATACTTCATAATCTATTGACAACTGCTGATGAAACTTATAAGGAGCATAGAATATTTGTTCAGACTTTCCTTTATATATATATATATTTTTTTTTCTTGGTGTCCTAAAATCCAGATAATTTTATTTTCAGAACTCCAGGTCCTAGGCTATTATATACAAAATTTCAAAAGGAAGTGTCAAGACTGGACAAAGCCAATGATTTATGATTCATCTGGTATAACCTCAGATTTTCAGCAGCAATCTTTACTGAGTGATCTTTGGAAATGTGTAAGAAACACTTAAACAGGAAACAGAACAGTGTTCCTCTGAGGAAAATATCTTTATTCTCCCTCCCCAGCTCACAACTTGAAAGATTCCTTAAAATATAAGTTAATTATAATTTATGGCATTTTTAGTTCTTTTAACTCTGCATGGCCAAAGCAACTACATTTTTTTTTTTTCCTCCCTAAATGCTTCTAGTTTGTTGGCTCCAGTGAAGCTCTTTCCATTTTATAGAAGGCCATGCTGGGTGCCACCAAGTGTCATTACAGCATCACACAAAGAGAAACCAACTGGCAGTAGAAGATCTCCATATATCCTTTCCAGCTTTAACCATCATGCGGTTCTGTGAAATGACCTCATTATTATTAGGTCAATAAAACAATGCACGTTGTGTTACTCTGCATTAGTGAGGCTACTAAAGCTAAAGCAACACTCATATTATCAAGACAGTATCAGGATGTGTGAGCAATTCTAAATGATACAAAAACCTCTTCATTAGCCAGGATTTTTTTTTTCCACTTCAAACTACAATAATCAGTATAATAGCACTGTCTTTCAAAGTAATCTAATTGCAAATACCCAGTAATTTGCCCAAAATCTCAGTTCTAAAAAGGCAGGCAGAATTCCATCCAATTTGAAATGAACTCATGAGCAAAGTCATCATAATTCAATTGACAGAATATGCTTCACCGTTTGCCAAAAAGTCCTGTAACTTCCCAGGCATTCTTCAGAGAGCTTGCAGCACTACTTGATAAATTCTCCAAGCTTACACAAATGTGCAAGTTACTATCAAGTATTACTGAACTTTGCTGTGAGAGATTTTTATGTTATCCTAAAAACAAAAATATTAGACCTCCCTGATTTTCACAAGGCAGAACTCTGACAACTGCGTAGGTATCATGAATATTCCTGGTATGAACATACTGCACAGCAACCCTCTTAAGCTGACATTACAATGACTGCAAATTATATCTGCGAATGTACCGTGGCCATCTGGAAACCTCATCAGAAAAGCCCGGACAAATGGCCAAATTGCTCATTTTCCAATGAGATAAAATTACTAGGCAGAAAGAAATGATACGATAGTGAAATCAGAAGACGTAGCAGGAGATGCAGATAGTTAAAGATGAAAGGCAACAAGTATCTCAGTTCTAAAAGCAGCAATAACATTGATTTAAGATTACTACAAAAAGAAAATAATGATTGTTGCTGCTCCAAGGATGCATATGAAAATAGAGCGTTTTGCAGAACCATGTGACATCCTGCAGTTTTCAAAATCTATAATATTGATTAGTGATCTACCTAAATTGCAATGAAAAAGTAATATCTGACATTCCTATATTTAAAAAATAGGTAAAAACATATATATGTTCTAAATTCTCTTCAATATATCCAAGATTACCATGCTGATATACGTAAAAGCAGAATTGCAAGCAGAGCACGGTGCTGGTATCTAATACCAGGTGATCCCCAGAGAACAGTTGCCTGAAAAGCCCCGATGAAACCCAGACACACATCGGATGGAGTGTGGATGTCCCACAAGACTCCTAGTTGTGACCATTGAGGCCTCAGTGAGATGATGTCCCACTACGGATCCATTCTGAGAAAAGAATCCCAAGTGATTTTAGCAATCTCCTAACCTATCAAGCGTTCATGCTACACAGCTAGTTTTAGGCTCACAGATACACTTTAAATCTGAATCATCATAAACTATTCTAATGCAAAAATAATTAGTCTCGATAAGATAAAAAAAAGACACCACTGACCATCAAGATCAAGAACGCTAAAATAAATGCTTTTTTGAGCATAGCTCTAAAACAGCCTCTTTCAAATATAAATTATTTCACTTTTATTCTTGAATGAGACAATGCATTATGCACCGATATGTATATGAACTATGCATTTTAGGACTTAATGCAATTGCTAACTCCATAAATTAGTAAGTATTCACCCACAAATAATTAAGAGACTCATATTTAGACTCGTAAGATTAAATTGGAAAACTAATACTTGTCTCTGCTGTAAGAGTGTCTCAAGACAATATTCAGGAAATATAGGTATCTTAGGTATTATGGATATATATTAAAGCTTTGAAAATGGAGTCAAAACCAAGCAAATAGAGAGCTAAAATCTAAACTCTACATTCAGAATACAAAGGTAATTGATAATAGAGTAAAAATACAGCCTTCCTTTTACTGTTTGTAATACCTGTAAAGGGCAACCTAAAACTGAAAAATGGAGTAAGTTCAATGAGGCCTTCAGAATAATTATGTGTTGTTAATTGAAAAATGTTAATCATGTCATATTAAGAAGAAGACAGGGTTAAATTGGTAAAATTTCAATTCACTTAGGCCTTATCTCTTGTTGGAATGAACCAGATGATTAATCCTTAATATTCTTCAGGGATCCAGAGAACATCAGCAATTAAATTAACCACTACAAAGTTTATGCTCAGAGATTCAAAAATGAAAGACAGAAACACTTTAATTTTTCACAAGTTGTTACCTTAATTATCTTCTTATTGCTTCTGTCTCTTCTCCCTCATTATAAAAACACACCCTTTAGTATTCATGGATCCCTTTAATTTGCTGTAGCTCGGCAACTATGTAAGAAATGTCATCTGAGCTGCAAAAGTCATAAATCTTACTTTGTGCATGCTCATTGAAAATAAATTGTTCTGCTGTACCTAGTCCCAGTGTTCAAACTGTAAAGTGCTGACAAATTTCTATTTCCTTACGATCAGTAATGTCCATCAAACAGGGTGGCAGAAGAGGAAGACTTTTTCTTAGCACATAAAATGAAGTAAAGACTCTTTCACGAAAATGTTAAAGAAATATAGATGTATAATTCAACCTAACAGTTATTAGGCAAAGTAGTGCTGCTAATAGTCCCTTAAAAAGATCCATGAGAAGTTTCTTATGAAACCTCCTCACTTTTTAGCCATGAAAAATATGATTGCAACCACAAATCTTTTCACTTCAAAAATCTATGTGGTAAACTTCAGACAAATTTACTATATGTTTTCTAATATATGATAGGAAAAATAAACTCCAAGGCAATTGTGAAAATCTCAGGTAAGTTTTTTGATTAGAAGATAGTGGTGACATTTCAGCACTTAAAAAAAAAAAAGAATTGGTATCATTTCTTAAGAGCTACATTCAAACTCTTACATTACAAAACAGATGAAATCACATTATCAGTACTGGGCTGTATCATATATTGAATGATTTCAAATGTAATTGCCATCAAAATAAACACTCATACAAGTTGAATGCAAAAATCCATGTTTGCTGTACATTAGGACTTGACATTGTTATCGCCAGGCCTGCTTTCAAAATTACCAAAGTTTTAAAATAAAATGCCATATCCCTGAAGGGTGCCTTACAACAAATTATTAGCAAAGCTCTATTGATCTTCACCCAAACTGCAAAAATCTCAATATATCTGAACTTCTGCTGAAGCTACAAAATGCATTATACCCCCCTACTGACCACAATTTTTATTATGGCTATTGTATTTGCAGGGCAGTCAATTTTATACAGCATAACAAACTGCCAAGTGCTAAAGTGATTTCCTCTATTACTGAGGTCCATGTATTAAATTTAGTGAGGCACAATATCAAACTTCAAATATTGCAAGCTTTAGAATTGAATGCAGCTGAGCCAAATGTTATCAACCTGACAAATATACTGACATATTAAGTAGCAGATCATTTATTCATATTTGGAACTGGCTTTGTTTTTCTATTCCACTGTGTATTTTTAGATTAGCCACAATATTTCAGAATGTGACTAATACTGTGAAGTCCAAAGGCGCTACCCAGCATATATTTCACATCCTTATTATGCACAATAGATCAGAGAATTATACCTCAGTAGCCTGTTACATTATATAAATACATGTAAATTAACAAATTACCGTGTATAACACACATTTAAGGCTGGGAACATTTTAACCTTTTGAATTATCAGTAATAGCATTTTGGATACTTCTTGATTCAGGAAAAAATGAAACAGATAGTTTTACTTCTGTGCCAGTTTGGGGACTTTCATTCATTTCCTTCCAGCCTCAAATGTTTTAAAACAATGGATTTCTGAATCTGGATATACTAGTTGAAATCTATCTCTTATTTAAATATTCTTATTTGAAAGTTAAGTATTTCTTCCTAGCTGGGGGGGGGCTCTTCGGTTTAGGAAGAACTGAAATAAAAATAATTATATCTTGGATAATTTAATTAAGGATTCAAAAATTACTTGTCTCTAATACTTTATGAAGTACTGAAGCAACTGATTTCAACACCAATGCAAGTATATTATCCAATAAATAATATTTACTATAATGAACTGAGACGAACTACCCAATGTTTTCCCTAACTTCAGTAAATCGGAATCAGCTCCTGCCACGGTAAAAGCTGGAGTATGAGGCTTTGAGGAAAGAGAAATCCTGCATCTTCCTTCCTCTAGGGAACAGCAGCTTCCTAACTGCCCCAAGTGGAGCATGCTGCATTCTCTCAAAGACCTTGCATCCAGACACTCCCAGAACTTTTTGCTCCTTGTTTTCATGCACATATCCCCCCAAACAGTACAGCTAATAGGCACTAACAATCTCCACATTTTTAATATCTCATTGATGCAGACGTGCTTTGATCCTGACATCAGCGTTGGATATTATGCTGCTTGGTCCCGTATCAATTTTTCAACAGTTTAGCTAGATGCCTGGTATTGTCAAATGTTACATTCTCCTGTCACATAGGAGACAGTAACTAGGAAGTATTGCTCCCTTGCTCCTTGGGCTTAGTTTGGAAGGCCAATCTGCTCAGGGACAGACAACTCCAAGACCCACTTCTTCTCTTGTCTACTTTTCTACTGAAAAAAAATCCCTCCATCCTTAGAAACTTAGTACAACACTAGCTGCCTGCAATCAAATGACTAAGCAAACACAGTGAATGCTGCAAAACCACCATCAAATATTTAAACATCAAAATATCGTGTGTTCAGAGTCAGACCACTGGTGCTTGTTCTGCAAAACCTTTCTTCAAAAGATAAACCTTTTAAGATAAGATGACATTCAAAAGCTTGTACACTGCCAGCCTTATTCCTTGTCAGGGAGAGCAGACATTATTTTGCTAATTGGACTGGAAACTGCTTTTGGCATTCAAAGACTCCTGCATACGTGCCAAGGACTGCTTTCAGGACCCCAAAATGACTATGGGTGCTCCATCCCTTAAGTCCCATCATAAACTGTGCTCATGTCATATAAAACCAACAGTTTACCATGAATAAGCCTGTCTCTTCATTTGGGATATGCAAAATTCACACGAGTAGTGAGGATCGACAGCCTCCACAGCTTTAGAAGTAGAGCTAACAGCACCACTCATTTCTTCCATTGCTAAAATTTTAATCCACTCTTAAGCCTGACACTTGGCAATGAAATATTTATTTTCATGATGCACTACTTACTATGCAGTAAGTTCTGAATTACGATTGACAATCCAGGTGTATTATTATATATAAAATCTTTATTCTGTATGCTCAACTACAGGGGGTAAAAACAACCATACTGTTATAAAGAAGTTCTTTATTTGCATGTCTACTGTCCCTTTAAAGACTTAGGATTTTGTATTTTGGAATTCTAAACTATAGCTTTTACTTGTGAGAGCCGCTTGAAATACAACAACAAAATGCCTCTCAGTCAACCTAATAAATGTCCAAAATATAAACAATTAGGAACTTATTTTTTTCCCATATTTACCAAAGCATCTCTGGGTCAAGGGTGAATGGGAAACACCAGGGAGACCCTTAAAAAATGCAAAGAAAAGACATGAACAACCAGCTAAATAGAATTCCCGGATCTGAAAACAAGACTAAGGTAGAGGCACTGGTCTACTAGTTTATCATGCAAAGACTCTGTGGACCGAGTTTTCCAGAGTAAGACAGTGTCCCTGAGTTACTACTTTGAGCTTACACTTGATGGACAGGTCCTCACATCAGTTAATTCAATTCTTTTTTTTCTTTCAATTGACACGTTTTTTTCTATATTCTCCCATGACTCAACTGCAAAACCACATTCTTTGATTCTCCTTTTTTTTTTTTTTTTTTTTCTCCTCTTTTCAAGTGCACCTGGAGTTGCTAGAAAGACTCAAGAGTTTTGTGCCAAGATACCAAGATACTGATGCCATGCCACGCCACGTCTCCAGCAGACGTAATGGACTTCATGTTTTCCCCTTATCAAGGAAGACACTAGCAAAACCTGCTCGTGAGATGGAATCATTGACTGGAAAACTTTAACGACTGTCTTTTGCCAAGAGAGTGTATTTGGCAAACGGACTATTCTTCCTTGTACTGGAGTTCTCTACAAATAGCCCGTAATGGTCTCTCTGGGATTCACAGTTCCTGATGACTACCTGTAGCTCTGCAAACTGATGTCCAGTGTCGTAACCTGGAAGAACACTGATAGACTCCAGCTGATTCACATCACTTGAACATGATGGACAGCCACCAGAAACAACAACATAAGCACTGGGTTCAATAATTCAGTTTCCAAACATTGTTCGGAGAGTGTTTCAAGACCTTGACTTGCCCAGAATTGTTAGCTGAACCACTGACCTCTGTTTCACCCAGTACTGAAAAATTACTAATAGTGGTAGAATCAGTGCTATTTGTCTTAAAACTGAAGGATTTTTAGGTATTTCAGTATCAACTTTTACATATAGCTAAAAGTATCATCTACTGTCCACACTGAAGATTCATAAGGTTGGAAGAGAACAAAATATTTTTGCCACAAATCTGTGCTTTTGAGGTGACCAAGCCATGATACTTGATACCTGGGATGACAGTACTGCAGTGGCAAAGATGCTGACCGGGAACATTTGTCTTCTCTCTTCCCAGAATAATTTGGAAAAATAACAGCAATAGGACTCACTTGAAAATATTTGCCTTACAAACTCATTCCCCTTTTCCAAGTCAGAGAATTAAAGGATTGATTTACTCTCAATATAAACAAATAATAGCATTATCAGATCATTTGTACGTATTCTCTCCTTGGATGACTACTTTTAACTGAATTGATTTACATTGATTTACTTTTAGTTTTTTGTTTTGTTTTGAACTTGTATCTCCTTCTAGTAGTTGTTCAAAACATGGTAAATATCTTTCCTGAAATCCTGGCAATTTTTTATTCTTATAGAACAACCAGCTAGTTTCTGTGATACAATAAGTTTGAATATTTAAGAGCTTGAAAAGTCAGAAAATAAAGGGACTCACATAAGAAAAAAACATTCTTTAGGAATCTTAATTGAATCTTAATTCAGATTTTTGGTTTTGAAAAACACATAGAGAATTGAAGCAGACTGTCAGCAAATAATCACTGATCATACATAGCATGCTTTTCTTACCCCAGAACTCAAAACAGAGCTCCCCACTGTGTATGAGTTGATCATAGTTGACACCTGTGTGACACACTAAGAATAGAATGCCAGCAATAGACTGGGAAAATATTGTTTTAAGAATTAGATTTTGAATCATTTATTTCATACAACATTTACAGCTATCACAGCATGAATTTAACTGCAGAGGCACTTTATATTAAGAATGCTTCCAGCTCTCATGCAAGTACTAATTCATAACACTCACTGTAACATATATAAACTACTGCCTTGATCCTTCACCTTAGGAGAAAATCATAGTATTTACTTGTCTTCCCTGAGGGGAAAAAAATTAAATATTTTTTAAAGATATTTTAGGCTGCTGTTGAATGGAAGCTTTAACAAAATAAGAGTAATTTAATATATATACATTTTGCTATTAAAAGGGGAACCTACATAGAGTGTTGCAGTGAGCATAAGCACAGTTAGAATGCTATAAAATTTCATCAAGCAAAATCTATTCATACATTTTTTAACCATATTATTTTTATTTTATTCAAATATTCTGGTATGTGGGCTCAGAAGGAAGAAGCAAAAGAGAAACTATCTGTTTCCCAAGAAGCAGTAGGGAAGGTTCTGCTAGATTTGTTTGAGGAAATGTTTAAGAGATGGAAGAGGGGCTGCTGTATCCATCCACTATTAAATTTCATAGCTTGTTGCTTTTATCCTTTTTTTTTTTTTTTGTTCTCTGACATTTGGGGATTACCAGCAACTATTGAGTATACACGTTAAATATTTGTTAAAAGATATCTGAATTGCTAAAAATGAAAAGGAACATCACACACCCACAAACACGTTCAACTTTCAGCATGCAGCTCATACATAATGATGATTTTAATGGGTCTTAAGCATTGGGCTTTTTTTTTTTTTTTTTTTTTTTTTTTAAGTTTTTTATTTAATTAAAATATTTTTAATTAAAAATTTATTTATTTTAAA
>JAVCKT010002967.1:0-14993 GCA_032273925.1 Rhynchotus rufescens | reverse complement strand
GCTACTATTCCAGTTCCTGTTTTTTTTTTCCCCAGAATACCAAATGTTTTTCACTGTGGTAAAAAAACGTGTAAAAAACTTCAAGGTAATACAATCTAACAGATCATGTGTTCAGATTTCACTGGTGATCCAGGATCAGTCCAGCTAATCTTGATATTTGATATTGCCCTGATCAGGTCACGATCCCTACTGATAATCATCTCTCAGCAGACCAGTGCTGATCAATTTTGATCTATTAAGTGCTTCTGCCTTATGCCATTGTCTCCTAAAGATGACAGATGCTGATGTATTTTCAGTAGAGATTATCTGACACAGTCCTTAAAAATTCTATGAAATAATTATCCTTGTGTATAGGAGTCAATTTTGTTTGGTGAGAATAGCACAGGACTGGGAATTACAAAATCTGACTTCTGACCTTTTTCTGCCACTGATTCTAACTATGTGATCTTACACTAATCGCTTTTATCTTTCTGTGCATCAATTTCCTCGTTTTGATATCGAAAGTAATGACAGGCACCTTTGCAAAGACTTTTGAGGCATACTGATGAAAAGCATTAGATAGGAATCAGGCCTTATTATTAATAATAGTAAATTGCTTTGGGATCTTCGGATGATAAACGCCATTTAAATTGCAAGAAAATATTAGTACTTTAATTGCTTCAGCTTTCAGATCTACCCAGTTTTACTTGCTCACATACTGACAGGTAAATTGAACTCCAATTACTTCATAGCAGATACACAAAGTTATACATTTTAAAAAAGGTATTAAATTCTTTCCTCATATTATTATTGTCCCAGCTTCAGAGACTTTGGAACATGCACTTCAGAGTGCTGAAGGTCTCACATGGCAAGCTGCTCAGCCCAATTTTAACACTGCTCTAGGATTATTCAGGATTAATGGAACCTTCTTCGCCAATATTGAAATCCCCAAATTACTCCAATAGTCAAACTTCAAACCTCCTATTCATGTCTCATTTTATCAAAGTCACTGCAACTGTGGAGAAATTGCAATTGTTTTGAAATGATATACTGAACAAAGTGTCATTATCAAGTAGTTTCACTGAGAGAATAGAGAACAGAGCCACAGTCTATTAATGTATTGCCATTGATTTATTCAGTAATGTGCCCTATATTTTCATCTGCAAGAGCCTTTCTAAGATCCACAGCGTCTATTAGTGCAATTATCCAAAATAACTACTCTGCAGGGCACGGCTCATTATGCCTCTTTGCTTTGCTTTTAGTGCTGAACGCTGCCAATAACATCCGGGCTACAAGGGAGTTGACTTTGGAGTGTGATGGCAATACAAAAACAAGCTCAGCTTTGGCTCCATGTGCCCGGGGCAAGAGCTTTGCCCGGGGTCCTTGCAACCAGCACTGCAGAGACCTGTCGTTTGATCAGTGGAAACCAGCAACAGGGTGGAGGAAATGGACCTCATGTTGAAGACGTTAACTCTAGAAGTGAGCACACACTGGAGCAGGTTGCCCAGCAAGGCTGTGGAGTCTCCTACCTTGGAGCCCTTCCATGCTGGACAGCCTGGTTTGGGCCACAGCAGCTCCTGGGCCACCCGCTCTAGGCGATGCTTTGGACATGGGATTGGACTGGAGGTTCTCCAGAACTCCCTCCACTACGATTATTAATTCCAGGAAGATCACCAGGTTGTTGATAGATGACTGGTATTCACTACTGGAAATTAAGGAACGAAGCTGTGGTTTTAAGAAATCTCCCCTTAAAAAGTAACTGTTTTCCTGTTTATCCACGAGGGAAGCGCAACATAAACACAGCTCTTTAGCCGCTCTACTTGAGGCAAGATGAACACAACAGACTTAATGGACTAATCACTTTGCATCAGGCAGGAGGAGCAGTGCTAGATCATCCCCTTAATGCTGCCAGAGCTCAATTCTTTCCACCCTCGCCTTCGCCTCACCACTATGTGGCAAGAAGCCATTACCTTGCGACAGCACGTCCTTCCAGGAACATTAAGCCTTCATTACAACCCAGATTCCACGTTAGGAAGGGAAAGCAGCAACCTTAGCGGTTACTTAAATGCATGTTAATTATTTACAAACTCCCTGTCTGCCTCGGGGCCCGTTTAGGCGGGGAGGGCTCAATGGGAAAAGGGAGCAAGTTCCTGACATTTTGTTAAGGGAAGGGGATGAGGGATGATGGCCTCCATGGCGGCACCTCCAGGAAGTGGGAAGGGCCTCAAGGATGCAGGGCCTAAAGGAAAACTGCTCGTAGGGGTACCTCAATCCTGGCCTGGCGTTTGCTTGCATTTGTTTTTCCATGGAGGAAGAGATTGAGAAAAACTAACCTGGTTTAAGAAGAAAAAGCGTCTTTTCACTGAATATCAATATTTAAACCCCTTTTTGTCATATATGACAGTTAAGACAACAAACTGAGCAGCTGCTGTTGCACTGTTGAGTGCAACTTCTAGACTCCAATGGTGAAGATCTTGGTTTCAGGACTTGTGAATTTTATAGTTTAGGCTTTTGCTACAACTAACAAATCAAGTGCACACCATGTCCTCTTGGGGACTTGCTCTAGATGCCCCAAGACCTTGAGGGCTGCTAACATGCAGCGCATTTTCTAAAACAAATAAAAAACTATAACATATGCAGCAAAAAGAATGATCTCCGGTATTTAGGTTCCTATGGAGGATATGGACACTGAGAAGTGAATTATTTAAAAACAAAAGGGCTATGTTTTAAGCCATAGACAGGCACTATAAATATTTCAGCAAGTATTATAATTGGGTTCATTTAAAATACTATCTACTCACAGAACTTTACATTCAAAATGCACTGTGCAGAGTAACTACCATTTGTTTTGCTCACATCAAAATATCACTCAAAAAATTAAATTCTCTTTCCTTTTTTTTTTTTTTTCCTTTTCTTTTTTGTCTGTTGTTATGCAGTAAAACACCATCTTCTCCCTGAGAGAAAAAAAATGATGTTGTGGAACATATAATTCATCCTGCCCCTGGAAAAAAATGACTGCTATGGAAAAAACAAAACCCAACATTCACAGGCGAGATAAAACAATGCCCGTGTTCCGAAGAAAACACAAGCTTTTCTTTGACAGTATCTTAGGCAAACCCAATGGCTAAATCCTAAATAGTTTCTTGAATTAGGATCTTTCATTATCTTTCTGAGAAAGACACAATTTATGAAAGACAAGTACAACAAAGTTCTAGGAATCCTAGAAAGAAAAAAAAATTGTCACCGCATTGCTAAAAGCTCGGGCTTTATACGACTTGATTAAGAATTTCTTTCAATTGCAGAGCTAACTGCCCAGCCCAAGCAGGGCTACCAGCGCAGATGCAATCCACACACTGCAACCACACTTCAGCCTAACAAAACAGGAACCAAAAGTCCTTACCTTGACAGTTTTGGCTTTTGCACAAGAATTTTAACATGGATTGTATTTCATTCTGCTATTTATTTATTTTTCTCTGTTCTGCGTTAGTAAAGAGGAAACATGGCATGCTGAGGATTTGTATGAAATGCACTTCACCCACTGGAAAAACGTGCTTCATTTGCACAGAGACTTCAGTATATTCAGAGGCCTACTCTTTAGCTCCCCATTGACTCTAAATGGGAGGCTTCGTGGTTCTCCTGCTATGGATTGTAGCATAAAAAAAAAAAGTCAAAAGTCACTGATTTCTATCAGATGCTTCTAGAAGAAAGGGTTGTTTTGAAGAAGGCAAAAGTGTTAATATCGTCTGCACATTTCTTAACTTCTAGATGTTATCAGCCATGAATGTGAGAAGCAGAAGCGAGGAACAATCTCACAGGACTGACTGAAACGTTGGTTACTGGGACAAAACTGAAATTCCAGAACTTTCTCTCTCCCCCTCAACCAGTACAGGCACAGCAGATAAGATTTCTCCTGAGAGCAACCCACTATTACTTTTATTATTACAAAATTTGTACAAGTGCCAGATCTGCCTTTTTAGCACTTTCAGCCTGCACTCGCAGTGACAGACATATCTTTCACCATTTCTAATTTTGAAAGCAGTGCAGAATTAAGTTAAACGTGATGGTAAGCAGCATTACTTACAGCATCAGCTTTTTAAGTGTTCCGAGTGTCAGCTTTTAGAAAACAGCTAAAAAGCTCTTTCACTGAGAAACAGCAAAGAGGAAATACTTTTGAGATATTCTTTGAGATTAAGATTCTGAAAGATTGAAGTCGCATTGGAAAAAAACAGCCTTGGGTCCAGCAGTCTCTGTCCACTTGGTGTGTCTCGGGTATGTGACATCCACAGTGGCACCACAGCGACTGTTTAAGGGTTTTAGGGATGAAAATGTGGATCTGAAACAACACTGTGTGTTCATACACCATCTTGCTGAATGCACAAGAGGGAAACATAACGATAATGGGTGGGATGCAGCATTACGTGCTACAGTCCTGGACCACCCATCCCACTGCAGCAGTACGAGCCCTGGTTCACTGGTGACTCTGTCCTACTGCATCTCCCAGTGCAGCCTTGGCCTAACGTGGTCACGCTGCTGCCCTGACCAGCTGTGAGGAAACGACCAAGATAGGACCCTGAGGATTTCCACCAGGAATTATTCTTCCACCAGGAAAAAGAAATCCTGTTCCAGTGTTTTTTTTGAGCGTAACCAGTATAAAATCCCCACACACATCCCTGCCCCCAAAGTACACAAGGAAAATTATGTTCATTAAAAATCTTTTTGTAATGACAGCCTTGCTATCAAAAGGCTCAGGGATGATTGACCTTGGCATTCAGGATTAAGCCAGCATTATTTTTCTTGATTACCAGCAGCAGAATAGTGGGGAAATTATAAAGCCATTGAGAGAATTAATACAGCCTTGATCTCTCTCTCCTGACTCTTTATCTCAAGCGATTAAAATTCTCTAGGAATAAAAAAAATGATCATGGAGCATACGTCTGCTGCCATGGGGAGATACAATATCGACTCCATGCATCAGCTCCCCGCGACAGCCAGGGCAGAGGTTAATTATGCACGCTTGTATATAGTTTTAATCACTTTAATCAGATCACCGTTCTGCTCCAATCCAAGTTATAAGTTTCCAAAAGCAGGAGAAGCCCTTCAAGCATGGCAGTGTTTGGTGTGGTCGTCATCTTTTTTTAAGGGGTCGGGGAAGAAAACGTGCTACATTAGCCACAAGCAAAAAGGACGGTGCAAAAACCTATCGATTAAACAAGAAGACTGAGCCCGAGCACTTGTGTGAACAGAGGCAGGATGGCAGAGAACGGTCAAAGAGAGGACATAAGGTCCTTTTCCAATTTAGAGACCTACCCCTATGGCTTTCCAGAGCTCGGGACCAAAGCACGTTCTCGACACGCAGTCAAGACTTCTCGCCACCTTTGCCTTCAGCGCCTTACTCTAATAACGCCGAAGAAGAACAAGAGAAATAATTGCACAGTGGCAGGAAAAGCCACATTAAAGAGAGACAGAACTAACCAGTTGAAATCACAGAAGTCGCAGTTCTCCAGCCTGACATCAGAACAAAGGACTGCTCCTTTGAAAACTTCGCCTGCGATTATTATAAGCTCTATTCAGTGCTTTGTGCCTGCATTTTATACAGACAAATCTCCCATTTATGGGCTTTTGGCTTGAGAAGAAAGCATTGAATAGGGCTCTGTTTTATTTATTAAAGAATATTAGCCCTCAGGACGAAGGGAGGAAGTGCCATCCTTGGAATGAAGTGGGAGAGAGAAGCCAGCCTTTGTTTCCTTCAGAGCACACAGAGACATTGTTAGGGTCTACTTAAATATTTTCAAACCGGGTGGAGTGAGGAGCGTGTTCAGACTTCTCACCAGCAGCCCATATTTATTATGACATAAAAATGTCAAACACGGATGGGTTCTCTCTTTTAACAACATGATCTCTAAGCCAAACTCATCCCAATTACAAGGCTCTTCCACATCACCAGGCAGCGCTGCAATGCAAGGGCACGCTACGCCTACCACATACAGCTTGCAGGCTACTTTACTTTTATGCTGTAAAGCAGAAAACTAGGAATATCATCAACCCCCAAATAAGCCTTATTCTAGAAAAATATCCAAAATATGCGAAAATTCTTGAGGACTCAAAGTTTCTCCAAAGCAAGCAAACAGAACCCTGAACATTCTAATTTATGTCCCTTCATTTCATTGCAGCCTATCAATTCTCTATATAATGCTTTGGATATACCTGGCTATCAACAAAGGACTTTAAAAGTACGTATAGATGACTTATTAATTTTCTTATTAAATCCAACCATCTGGAGCTGTGAACAAATCTACAGATTACATAAGTCCAATATCTAACCAAATCCCCCCACATCTGCCCAGAGGAGGACTCCTTCATCCAGTAAAACCACCTCATCCTTAATCCTACAGCTAAGACTATCATGTCCTGCTTCTGTTAGCCACAGCTTTCTCCCAGGTGATTTTTACTGCACAGAAGACCACATTTGAATTCCTTTTATTTCTCCTTTTTTTCCTCATAACCAAGGACTTCAGCATTTTATTTTGAAAAAACAATGATTCAAACAAATCTTGTACGTGTTGGGGGTCAGGGAGAAAGGGAGTTTTAGATACCTGTATACGGCAACACCCTTGTAGGATGAGTCTCCATTTAACCCAGTATTCCTCTTCAAGCACTACTGAAAACTCAATACAATACAGGCTGTTCTTTCAAGATTCTCTATTTCAAGATGACAAAATCCAGGCAAGATCTTTATTTCATAAGCTTTTTAAAATCAGAAGCTTCTGTGAAATCTTACAAGCGCCAGAGATTTCAGAACCATCAATTTTAAATTGAAACATCTTGTAAAGTCAGCACAGAACAGAAAAAAGAATCTATTTGAATACAAATACAATAGTTACGATAAAGCATCAAGAGAAAAAAAGGGGTCACTATTACAATTAAAATTTGAGAGCAGAAAGAGTAGCGTTTCTGCTCAATCACTTCTTTTGCCAGACTGGAACTCAAGCGACCTGAGGCTTCCTGAACTGACACGTGATATTTTCTTCGACAAAAGTAACTTTTACTGACTCAATCCCTACGTATAACCTGGGACTAGAAAGTCTTATCTGCCTTTTGTATTTCTGTCTCTATCTTGTGAGCTCCTGGGTCTCTCCATCATCACTACATAGCACGATGGAGCCCTGACTCTGTTTGCCATGGCCTAAAGCACAGGTTTATGGAAGAGGCAATTCTCCATCAAGTCGCTGCTGCTGACCCCAGTAACATGCACAATGAGCCCTCATCCCTCGTGGAAGCACCCAGCTCCAGCACAGGACTGCTTGGAACTACGTTCTGCTGCCCACTGATGGGAAGGGGCATGAGCTTTCTTCCCACAGCTGCTGAATGAGAAGCAATTGGGTACCAAAGGCTGCACAGAGCAAACCCATCTGGATGCCCCCCTGTGCCCCGTGCTCAGGGTGTCCCTGCTGGAGCAGGAAGGTTGGACTAGATGATCCCTAGAGGTCCTTTTCAACCTCAGCCATTCCGTGATTCTGTTTCAGAACTGAGTTCTCATTCCTCACCTGTGTATTTCTAAAACCAAGTATTTCAACCAATTGGAAATGGAAGATTTTGAAAAACAATTTTTTCCCTCGACTTTAGCTAATAAAACACAAATATCTGTCTTCAGAAGCTAAACTGTATCAAGATAGCATCAGCCATATTCAATATAAGGTGGAGTATGATGGGGATGACAAAGATAACAGGATAATTTCAGGGTTCTGTCAAAATTGGAGTTAATAAGGGCAGGGTTGAATTCAAATGCCAGTGGCTTTCTATGCAACATACAATATTGCAAATCCAAGACAGAAACGCTCCCACCTCTATGATTTTGCAAGTTGATATTATCACTATCAGAAAAATCACTTTAGAGCTTAGCAAGCAACAAAACACCTTTCAAAAGTTAAAGTGATGGGAACTAATAGCACGCAAAAAGCTTTGCCTCTCAGGAAGATGCTGTTCTAAATGAAGAAAACAAATGGCAAAACAAAACAAATGCTGCACAGAGAATGACCTTTAAACTAAAATAAGGTTAGATTCAGTTAAAGGAAATTGAAGTCTGTGGTACTGAGGCATACATAGTCAAAAGTGTCTTATACTGGTAGGAAGAATTCCCATTGCTGCTTTTCCCTTGACCTTTTGCATCTAGCAGTAGAGAGGCAGGAGAAGGGAGACCATGTGGACGTCCTGCAGACAAGGTGTCTGCTAATAAACATCATGAACCAGCTAGAAAATAAAGACACCTTATGATATTAGCAGAAAGTAAAGACCTGTCCAGCTCAGAATACTTCACCAGGTGAGGAGATATCTTTGTAGGTAGTTCCCATTCCGAATACTCTGCTCCGTGCCTCCTGTTGCAATCACACTTAGCATTCATCTGCCCCTCGGATACATACAGATGGAGCTGAGTGACTTCAGGCAGCCCCTTTTCGCAGGCCATTACAAAAGAAACCTTTTAAAGTTTGTTTTTCTAAGAAACCTGCACCTCTATTTCTCCGTGCAATGTATGCCTAAAGTGTTGCTTTTCAATCAATACAGGAAAGGAATTTGGGCAGAAGATCCTTGAAATTGCCCCAGGCATACTAGCTTGTCCTACCATCGTACCGGTACACCAACTATTGCAAATTGCTCTCTTATGGGAAACATGCATGCCAGGTATTTCTTGGTCTCGTGGAAATGTATTTTCAGACAAGAAAAAGACAAAAATGTCTTTTCCTTGCTTGAAAAGTTGTTTTCCTTGTTTTCCTTTCTGTGTCCTTTCCTCCACATATGCGTCCCATTTGTTTACTTGCAGATCTCCAACTCTGCTATTTTATTTATTCATCTAGAGTAAGCAAAGGCAAATAATACTTTTTTTTCCCCATCTCTGAAGAGGAAGCTGGTGTTCACCTCCTTGCCAGAAGCAACTTAAGCCAGCAACTCTAGATAACAGAGTATTGAATCAAGAGATATTAACAATAAGGGTCCGTGGGGAGCCTCATACATTTCTCTCAAACATACCTATCACTATGGATTCTTAATTTAGAAATGAAATGCAGCAGACAGCACCAGTGTTAATTACCTTTATGATAATGCCACAACCCTTTTTATTGTTCTGAAAGTCAAATATATTTATTAAATCTGCATAAATTACAATATGATTAAATTCTGATGTACGCAATACTGTGTAAATGAGAGACTAGTTAGGCCTTTGTACTAGTATGTTCTAGCCAACAAATATAATTTGTATTTGTACAGCTGCTGTACTTGAGTTTAATAATTATGTAACTTATATCTCAAAATATAGCAGGCCATTAATTGAGTATCACCCACACCATAAAATCAGCCTTCTATAAAGTAAATGTTGATGAGGCAGCCTTATCTCTTGTCCTTAAATAAAGTTTGGTTTTCTTACGCTGACAGTTTTAATCTCATTAGAGTGAAAATTTTCTTCAACAGTATTTAATAAAACAGTTCTACCAGGAGACACATATTCTGTGCAGAGATACCATTTATGGGAATAAGTTATAGGGCGCATTTTTCAGAATCAGGGATTGCTGACAGGCTTGTTTACTGTTCATTAATAAACAATAAAGGTATCACTTCAACTGGCTAAGACCAAGGTTACTTGATTACATTTCCTTCCAATTACTGCAACTGCCCTATAACTCACCAAAGTTTGGGGCATTTATTCAGGATTTTGCAGAGAACTCAGCACCAAGTCCTCGCAGCGGCAGCTAAATATGTCAGGATTAACATTCTGCTAACTATTTGACCTGAAATTACTCTAGAGTTGTAAACGAGGGTTTTATGAGAAGTTTTACGCCAGTTGTGGAATCTAAACAGATCTGGGAAGATATAAAAGATTAGTAATAGGCTGCCACAAAATCCATCTCTCTGTTAAGCAGAAAATAAAAGTTCTACCAAACCTAAATATATATATATATATATATATATATATATAAAAAAAAAATAAAGAGGAAGAGCCATGTAAGAACTTAGGTATATTGATATGGTTTCTTTCTCATTTTAAAGTGAGATTAGAAAAAACTCAAAAATTAAAATCATACATAAATACATGAAGTAGTATTTCCCTAGCTTGCCCAGAACATTTTAGAAGTAGTTAGTACAGTGTGTTGATTTTTAATCTATGAATTATAAGGTTTTTTTCTTAGCTCCCAACTAGTACATATTTCTACCCTGCAATCCTCACTAGTGATAGAACTCGCTCAGCTATACATATGTGTGCATATTTTTCATGAAATTGTTATTTTTTCTTTCTTGAAATATGGTATCCAAACAGTATTTCCTAGCAACTGTTAGGATCTGATAGCACTAACCTATATGAAGTCACTCAGAGTGGTAGCAGGAAACCTGCGTGCCAACAGCAGAGAAGCTCTCCCTACTTTCCAGGGAGGCTGTCGTCATATGGGACTTCAACATTAATTCCTGCCTTTTAGGAAGTGCAAGAGTTGTGTAATCACAACTATAAATTTGGTTAAGTAAAAATAAATGAGGCTCTGCCTTGGAAATACCAACTTGTCTTAATGACCCTCATTAACCGGTTAGCAAATACCTTCCATAGTAGATCTTTCGTAGCACAGTACAGAGCTGCTGGGCAATATCCTCCAAAGCCTGTCACGCTGTGCTGGTACTGCAGCCACTGACCATAAACCTCTTCCAAAACCCTCTTATCAGCTGTCTACACTGCAGCCTGCAAACCTTGGCAATTTAGAGGCTGCCTCAAATTGTTTTTCAAAAGCAGATTTCCCCTTTCACACAGAGATGGAATAAACACAAACTCCTCTAATTCAGTAATCAGGACAGATAATTACATCCCCTTAATTGTTTTCTTTTTCCAGCTTAAGTTCACGTTGATGGAAGACGGTAAAATTAGTCCACCAGCCATCTGAAGTTTGCTGCTCGCTGATTAAAGCCTTAATTGATTCCGAACGTTTTACAAATCAATCTGTGAATTACTTTAGGATCAGGGTGGCAGGCTGGGAGAAAGGATCCACGTGCACATCCCGCCCCTGTGAGCCAGGATCACATTCACACTGAGCCCGAGCTGCAATAAATACCTCTGGGCTATGCATTTTTCCAAACTCACTGGTAAAACCGGAGTAGAATATGGTAAAATGAGGATTTAGTACAATTGTGAATCCCTGTGACTTACCTAGAGCTCTGATTCTTTCCTAAGCCTCCCTTGTAGTTTCTGAATGGATTGCATGTGATGCGTTCTTTAAAATGGAAAAGAATGAATCTTAGCGTCCCCATCATCTGTAAATCTCATAAAACAGGTCTGCAATTACTGCATCTGATGACAATAACACATTCAAAGATGTAACTGCTTCTGGGACACACAGCATTTCCTATCTAGATCAGGATCTCCACTGTTCTTTGGGATTTTATATTCTTATATTATGCAGACTTGGTCAGCTGTGCCCATTTTCATGGGTTGTTACCCAGGATCTTTTCTGAAACCCGATTCAAAGCTTCCCGGGGTGATCAAAGGTGAAAAGAGCAGCAATCTCACTTTGTTCATAAGGGCTCGACCAAAGGGAAATCTCTGGAGCTAAAGGCAGCGCTGCCCGTTCCCATCGCTGAGTTTGGGGAGGGCAGTAAGTGAAGATAACTCAGCTGTGAGCCTCTGATCAGCCTCCATTCAAAAACAGACAGATTTAACAAAATGTTCTATTTACAGCATAGCACATATGTATTAATTGTAGCTTTCGTCATTTTTTAAAAGCTATATCTGAAAACAGAATTTGGCCAAACTGCAGAGCCATTGCACTGTCCCCAAAACAGTGCAAACTATCCCCAAGCCCCCTTTCTTCCAGAGACAGAAGGATCATCAGTGCAGATAGCTTTGCCAGTTTACTATTCATAAGCATATTCTTTCTATGACTAAATTTTCTATAAATTCTATAAATTTTCTGTATATCATATAACTTTTGAAGTTTGCTTGGGAAAAATCTTATCAAAAGACATGATTGGCAGAGTTTTACATAACAAATATTACTCAGGGAAATTGTATTCACTTGTGATGAATATTTACAAAATACCAGCCATTTAAAGATAACCACTTATGACAAGTGCAGCAACTTCAGCA
The DNA here is from genome assembly GCA_032273925.1 of Rhynchotus rufescens. Taxonomy (NCBI): domain Eukaryota; kingdom Metazoa; phylum Chordata; class Aves; order Tinamiformes; family Tinamidae; genus Rhynchotus; species Rhynchotus rufescens. Next base: position 2,902 of record JAVCKT010002967.1, on the reverse strand, counting down.
TTAACCCACAGCGAGTTTTGTGCTATCATCCCCGCTGCTGCACTGGCACAAAGCACGCGGAAATACTGCATTAAGAGACTGAAGTCACCAAGGTTGCCTGCAACTTAATCAGAAAAATCTGAATGCAAATTAATCTGAAATGAAATACCAGACCCATAAAAAACTGAACCAGGATAGCTGCCTCACTAAAAATCTAATATTTTAAAGGCTCTGACAGGGGATTGCCAGGCGACTTCCTAAGCCTCTGCTGTAAAGGTGCAGGATCCGTTTCCAGGTAATATCTTTATCGCTTTAAAACTAGTGAAATGTAGTTCTGAAAAGCATTTGCCTTAAAGAAGCCCAGCTTGTAGAAAAACCTGCTTGTTTGCTTCTCATAAAACCATATTCTTTCCATGCTTTAAGGTTCACAGCTTGGAAATACATTTAGCAAAACTGAAAACATCTCGAGATTCTAATGATTCCTTTATGGTTTTGGACTGCTCTTCCTCTTGGAGGTTATTCCAGATAGGAATCAGGGTTAGGAGCCACTCAGATAACCAGTGTTATCCCATCCCTCCCCTTTATCAACACATGCAGCACAACAGTATGTCAGACTGCTGGGCTAATTAGGGTTCTCTCACTTTTTCCATTATATGCTCCCTTTGAGGGCATTTACAAGTCATGTACAATAAGATTTATCTGCATTTTTAAAGATAACGATAAATGCAGATTTATCTGCATTTTAAAGATAAGAATGCAGTGTTAAAACATGTAAAAAATCCTCTTCAAACAGCCCAGCTGACTATGTCTGTGCGACTGGCAAAGGGATCAGCAACATCCTAGTCCACAACAAATAGGCGTAATTGTCTCCGACCCATTTGTCAAAATAAATTCCTCGTTATACTCGAGATAGGAACTCAGCAATCACTGCAAGGTACAAAGAGGTCTGCCTGATTCCCTAATATTTCTCCTAATATTGGCCTGGGAAGTGCAAATTGCCCTCTTCGCCAGCGAACACAATAGCTGATCTCTCATCCGCACTTTAATCAAAGGCAGTCGTCTTCTCTCATCACATCTAATGTAATTCTCCATTTTTGCTGGCAACGTGGTCAATAACACTAGTTTTTCAAATATCTCAGGCTTTCACAGTTGCAACATACCACACCAATCATATATAAGAGCAATCAATATCTTTCCATAAGTCAAAGTTGCAGCTGATAATCCAGATTCTATCAACATTTTCACTTTTAAACAATTTGTCACATTCACAGCGCTGTATTTCATATCACATATTTTGTAAAGTTTGTGCACATAAGCTTATAGTATAATTTATAAATTTGCACTTTTCTTAATTGAAATTGTACTTAAAAGGAACATAAATCTAAATCCAGGTGACATTTGTACAGGGACATTCCTCTGCACTCTCATACTGTTTTGTCAGGGTGCTCCTTCTTACTGAAAGTCTTTTACAGTCAATTTATGCACTGATGATGGTTGCTTCCTTTTGCTAATTCCTTATAACTTTGTAGATATTCTCTGTTTGCATCAGAAGGTGAAACTTACCTTTTCAATTAAACAGAAGTGCTGAGGCATCTGTTTAAACAATCCATCCCTTAAGAACATGCCTGCTGCAGTGACTATGAATGAATTCCTAATAAATGTTTATTTCTTTAAATGTTGCGCAAATACCTTTGTCAAAGAGGCTACAGACAAACTTCAAGTCATCAGAGTAAATGGTTAGGAATAAGTATTACTGCCATGGAATACCAAGGAGATATCCACAAATGAAATAGTATTAATTTAAATGAAGAATCAAGGCACCGCAGAACTGTTAACATGCCAACCCCAACAAAATCCAGAAAAGCAGAATTATTGTCTGAAGGGAAAAAAAAAATCTCTCCTACAATTAAGCATATGACTCCTATCACACCAACGGTAATGAACAATAATTGCACACTATAGTATATAAATTTTCATGATATGTCTCATGGTGTTTTCCAGGTTAAGATCAGATTAGCAGCCCAGCGGCACGTTTGACACCAATACCACAGTAACACGTTGTTAAATACAAAGCCACCATGCAAAGTTCCTCTATTAGAAAGGAACAGAAAACAATGAGTTTGTGCTCACAATACTCAGAACAAAAGCTCCTTACAGCGTAAGTTCACAAATTACTGATATATAAAATCTCCCTGCACTCTTATTATAATATATATATGTTTATAAATTGAGTTGGTCTGAAAATTGAGACATTTGCCTATTTTTCAGCTTTCTCTTCCTTCTGTGAAATGTTTGTACCTTATATTTAAGTACCTTATAGTATGTACCTTATAGTTTAAGTTCTGCAACAAAAGAAAGCATAGATTTTCAGCTAAAATAAGATGCCCCAAAGCCTTTGCTTTGAGACAAAGCTCCCAAATAAAATTAAGTCACTTCATAGGACTTGTTGGCAGTGCTCCAGGGGCAGGGTTACATGGAAAGGAGCCTTGGTTGTAATTGCTTATAATGGGCAAAGGGCAGGCAAAGATTCCCGTTGCTTATACAGCATCCTGGGTGTGGGGGGTGTCTCAGTCCTATTGCTGTTCAACACTAACTGCACTGGACCTGGGATAACATACTGTGGAAACAGTTAGATGCAATAAATTCTGTGCCCAGAAGGACAAGATTTACAGTCCAAAAAGGCAGATATTTAATTCCACCTCTTTTGACACAATAATTCTGTTTGAATTATATGTTGCTTCGTGGTGTTTTTTTTTTTTCTTGGTGGGATGCTTGGGCGTTTGAGGGAAGAGCAGGGCATTAATGCTCATTCAAATGAGAATGGAACCATCCTCTTTCCTGCAATGCTCTGCAGCACACTCACTTTTGAGCTGCACAAAGCTTTTTTTGCTAGCTTTAACAGGCCCGATTTAATATTCATGAT
>JAVCKT010002966.1:0-10989 GCA_032273925.1 Rhynchotus rufescens | reverse complement strand
CTGCACACACCTATGCACAGCCGCCCCTATGGATGGGGTGCACACACCTATACACAGCTGCTCCTATGGATGGAGTGCACACACCTGTACAGAGCCGCTCCTATGGATGGGGTGCACGCACCTATACAGAGCCACTCCTATGGATAGGGTGCACGCACCTATACAGAGCCGCTCCTATGGATGGGCTGCACACACCTATGCACAGCCGCTCCTATGCATGGGGTGCACACACCTATGCACAGACACACCTGCGCATGGGGCTGCACACACCTATGCACGGCTGCACCTATGCATGGGGCTGAACACACACCTATGCATGCAGTTGCACCGCACACCTATGCACGGTTGCACGCGCACACCCACTCGCGCTTTGCACGCCGCTCGCCGTGTGTTTCCTTCCTGCAGGCGCTCACGGGCTGCACATACACATCCCCGTGCAGCTCTGCATGGCACTGCACGCACGAGCTGGCAGTTGGGCACTGCATGCAGCCGTGCAGCCTGCTGGCTCTGCACTGCATGCAGCTGTGCAGCCTGCTGGCCCTGCACTGCATGCACACGCGTGTGCACGTGCACCAACCCGTGCTGTGCATGGGAACCATGCGCCGGGCCCTGCGTTATGTGTGCGAACCCGCTCAGGATTTGCTGCCCTGGCTGGTGTGCATTGCCAAACTGCAGCCGGGTGTTTAACGCCTGCAGCAGCAGCACCCTCTGCCACTGCACAGCACCCACGCCTGTCGCGCACCTCGCTCGTGGTTATTGGGGATAAACTCAAAGCATCGTTACCGCAGCCCCAGTGTGCTCCAAGCACAACTGCGAAGCGCAAACAAGGCCCTTCACAGGAAAAATCACTGCACGTCAATCAGCCGGATTCATCGCTACCTGCTGAGGAAATTGCTCCTTCCATTGCATTTTAAAGGAATTAATTCTGTTTACCGGAGAAAAGGCACAAGGAAAGCGCTGGTAAGAAGCACCTTGGGGCAGGTGCTCTGGGAGAGAGGGCCGCGTTGGGTAGAAAGTGCAATTGTGCCTCTAAAAAGGGGGTTGCAGAGCAGGGATTAGGGAAAGCTCTCCGGAGGGGTTTAGGGTTGCACGGGAAAGCTCCCTTCCTCGCCGGCTTTGGAGCAAAGGCTGGAGGGAGCTGGTGAGCACCGGGATGGGAGAGCCCGGTAACCACCTTCCTGGCGTTCCCAAAGCAAAGCCAAGGAGATCCCTGGCCAGGATACACCAGGGCAGCAGCTCCTGGCAAGCGCAGTGTCCCCTGTGGAAAAGCGGGGCTCAAATCCCCCTCCACCCTCAGCCGGTAGCGCTCACCCAGTCTCAGATTATCTCACAGCCGCTCGGATGAACTTAAAGCCAAGGAAGCTCCTAAACCAGCCCGCGTTAGTGCCAGAGGTTGCCCAAGAGCGTTTCTTTCTATTAAAATGTCAAAAAGGGAAGGAAGCCCCCAAAATTGGGCAGGTTGCCCAAGGGTTCCCATCGTCACCAGGAAGGAAGTGGGTGGTGGAAGTGGGACAGGACTAATTAAGGGCAGGTGAGGAGGGGACCTCAATCAGCCTAAATGCAGCAATCAAGGAAGATACATGGAGCGCAGGAAGACGGATGGTTGTGCGCATTTATTTTTCTTTGATAAAAATGGTATGCAAATTACACAGCCACGCAGGCTCCGGGGAAAGTGTCACCCTGCTGGTCCTGGGGAAGGGTTCCTGGAGAGCAGTGACATTCAAACACAGCAAAACGGGGGCAGAGGAGGCGGAGGGTGAGCGATGAGGGGGCTGAACGGGGCCGAACATGAGAACTGCAACGTTTTCCAGTGGAGAGAAGAGCTCCGGTAACTCGGTTTCTCCTTTTGCTTTCACCCTTTTGTAAGCGAGTCTGCTGAGCACGAGAGTCACCTCCCTGACGCCACTGCACAGAGACTGGATTCCATGTGCAAAAATCCCCCTTGCAAGCACTTCCTTCTGCACAGCACTTTCAACCTCAGGTTCAAGAACAGCAAGCCTGACGCCTAAAGGCATCCTAAAGGCTCCTACACCATCCCCACAGCACAACTAGGCCAGAGTTAAATGTATTTTTCATGCGCATCAACCCTTTAAGCAGGAAATGGGGCACACTCCTGTGTGCGGGGGACACAGGCTCAGCTCATCCAAGGGAAATATTAAGACAAAGGACATCAGAAATTTCCAAGTCACTTCAATTTTTCTTTTGATCCGTTCCCAATAAGATGCTGGGAGAAGTAACCAAAACCAACTTGGCTTCAATTTTAAATATTTGCCTGGAACGAGGTCTAGGGGAGGGAATCATGTACAGTTAAAATCAAGCTACTCAAATCACAATCATTCTGTTAAGTAACTAGAAGAATCGCCTCTACCATCTAGAGAGAAGAAGAGTGTCTGAGACAGAGGGCATATTTAGGAAAAAATACACATCTGAAGTCTCTGTGGCCACGATGAGAACTGGAATCCACATACAAGCCAGTTAAAGAGCATTTCAACATGAAATCTTAACTTAGTAGGAAGATCAGGGGTTAAGCTGTATCTTTTTTTTTTGTTTTGTTTTAAATACATGGACAGCTGTCAGATATGAAAATGATGGTGGGCTTTCTCGAAAGGTCCCCCTGTGCATGTGTATGGATGCGTGTGCTGACGTCTGTGGGGCAGCATGGCAAGAGCTTAGGAAGGCTGGGAGCCCAGCAGTCTCTCAATAGCTGCGTTGATGTCTCCGCCGGTGGCGATGAGCGCCTGCAGGTTGGCCTCGCGGTTGATGAAGCCCATGGCGTTCAGCTGCTCCAGCTGCTGTTGGAATCGCACTTCAGGACTCTGCGCCTGCCACGGGGCAAGGAAGGAAGAGCTGAGATGGGGCCAGCAGAGATCGCAGCCCCTGCGGGCAGGGTCGGTATGGGTGGCTGAGCAGGGACCCCACACGAATTTGCACAATGCTGAAAGCCTCCAGGCTCTCTTTGGGATGAGGGCCACTCTTTGGGAATTTGGGCCACTAGCCCAAATTCAGTACCTCAGGTGACAGCGGAGCTGGGAGGAGGATCCCCAGCACTTATCTGTCCCTGCAACCCTTTAAGTTCAAGCCTGTGCAAAAGGTCTCTCTAGTCCCCAGAGAACCAGCCATCCCGAGACACCAAAGCAGGGCAATTTAGCAGAAATCCCTGTAGCCGGGAAAGCCCTGTTGGGGAGCCACAGCCCTAGGGTAGGTGGGATGAGAAGTGTGCGGTTCAGCCCCGAGCTGCCCCAGGGCACGCGGTACCTACTTGAGAGCTTCCTCCAGCCAGGAGCTGGATCATCTGCTGCATGAGCTGCTGTTGAGGGTTACCACCCCCGGCTGGAGAGGCACTGGCCGGCGTCGAAGCAGAGGGAATGGGGTTCTCCGGGATTGTGCTTCCTCCTGTAGAGGACGGGGGCATTCGAGGCATGCCGAAGGAACCGAGGCTGCAGAGAAAAGCAGGCTGTGCTCAGGGCCGAGCCCGGCGGCCGCCCCAACGTGCCCCCCCAGCCTTGCAGCTCTGCATCTCGTACTTCTCCCCAGAGATAAAATTCTTGAGTGAGGCGACGCCAAATACCACAGGCAAAAGATCGTTTGGGAGGGGGGAACCAAACATTTTCCAAATCCTTTTTCCTTTTCATTTGTAGAAAGGGTCAAGGACTTCTCGCACTACATTCAAACAAGCACACAGTGCTAATTAGAGCTCAGAGGCCTGCAGGCACACACGCAAATTCCCAGGGCAGAGGAGCTCTGAATCAGCAGCTCGTCTGCCTCCCGGTACCAAGCGCGTCGCTTCTGCCCGCAGAAGCCCTGACTACCTTGGCACTAGTCCTGGGGCCTCCGTTTGCAGCGTCTGGAGTCCCTGCTGGATCTGCAGGAGCGCCTGCATGGCGCGAGGGTTGGTGAGGATGGAGAGGGAGTCCGGGTTCTGCATCTGCGGAGGGAAGCAAACGGGCTCGTCTACACGGAGCGACCTGCACCAAGTGGAGAGCAGACTTCCTAGAGGAGCTGGGTGAATCCCAGCAGAACCGGGCGCACGCGCCTGCACAGCTAGAGGGATTGGATTTGATTTATTTGAATGAAGCAGCCGCTCTAGTGCAATTAGCTGTCTTAATTTTTGTAAATGCATTACTGTCCACACTGGGGTTTCGCATAGCTTAACTAGTCTCATTTAAAGTTCACCTTCAGGCAATTTAGATTCTTTGTCTAAACAAGCTCTTGCTTTCTCTCTCCCCTTTGGAAGCCCCCTTCTCTGCAGCCCAAACCACCCAGACCCACACGCTTCCTAGCCCGCTCGACCACGCGGCCGAGCTGCTCCCCTTCCAACGGGGGACCAGGGGGGCTCGGGGGGCAGCACAGGGCCAGACAGGGGCCTTTACCTGCTGCAGGAAGACAGGGAGCTGAAGGCGGAGCTGTTCTTGAAGCTGTGGATTCCCAGCAAAGAGGGGGACATTTACCATGATCTAGCAAGAGACAGCACATGTAGGCAGGGTCAGAGGGTGTTAAACCCTCTGCACCCAGACCACGAAGAGCAAGTCACACGTGCCCATGACTCCCTCCCTGGGCTTTCAGCTGACTGCCCTGTTAACGGGGGCTCCAGGAGACAGCTCAGGTCCTGGCAACAGGGCTGCACAGGGGCTACTGCCCAGAGGCGAAGGGAGGGCCATTCCCACATCCCTCTGAAAGCCGCTGCCTTTTCTCTGGGCATCTACTGCGAGAATGTTTGAAGCCCTAGGGCTCAGGATTGCCCTTCAAGCTATGGAGAAACACAACCCGACTGCCTATTCACTCAACTCTCAGCTTCCTGCAGAGAGAAACCTGTGCAGCTGCAGAAGCAGGCTGGCCTCGCAAGTGTTGTGCTCGAGGTCGGTCTCAGGGTAGCAGACACGCTGCAACTTTTACCTGTGCTGCAAAGTCTGGGTTCTGGGCAAGAGTCTGCATCATGCTCCGCATGTAAGGGGCAGAGATCATGTTCTGCATGAGCTGAGGGTTTTCCGAAATCTGCTGCAGGAGTCCTTGCATCTCTGGGCTGTTAAACATGCCTGTAAGAGGAAGGAAAGAGAAGCAAATAACCCCCTTGCCCTGAGCCCTGCTGCAGAGCCTGCAATGCAACACAGCGTAGACCTGCAGTGACTTCCCTGGCAGCAGCACACAGCTGTGAGCAGCTGTGCAGCTCTGCTTGCCACCTCCTGTCCTCTCAAGGGCTGCAGGGACCCCCCGGGTTCCCAGAGTGACCCCCAGGCAGGCACACAACGAGGAACCCTTTCTCACTCGCGACTGGGATAGAGCCACCCGTCCGGAGAACAGTCCCAGACAGGGAGCCTCCCTGCACGGGGGTCTGGGGACGTGGCCGGCCTCGAGGCCCCTCCTGCGTACGCACCAGCCCCGAGGTTAGCAGCGTTCAGCCCGAAGGGGTTGGATACAGTCGGGGTGCTCTGGGGGGCTGCCGAGCCCGCGCTCCCTTCGCTGCTGGGCGCCTGGCTTTGGGAGGCGGGGGGCGTGGGGCTCCAGGGGTTCGGCAGCGGCTCCCGGTTTTCCGTCCGCAAAGGTTGGGAGCTTGAGCTGTCAGAATTCCCCGCCAAGGAAGAGAACGGATTGTTGCCAAACTAGAGGGAAGAAAAAAAAAAAAAAAGAAAAAAAGAATCAAGCTTAATCAGTCAGCCCTAAAGGAGAGCATCAGACTAAGCTGAGCACGGCATGAGCTTAAGCCCAGCCCACCACATTCAGTGTTTGCTAAACACGTGCCATAATCTGCCTCCCGAGAAAGCTGCAACCCTCGGTGCGTCACATCCAGAAAGGGGCCTGGCCCCCCAAGGGCCACAGCCCTGAATCTGGCTCCGGAACAGAGGGCTCCCGCCAACGGCCGGGCCCAGGGAGCCGAGGCAGCAAGCGCAGCTCTCTGCCCACATAAACCAGGCCTTGCGAGCGCGGAGCGTCGCCCTGCCTGCTCCCGCCCAGGAGCTGCGGCCGTACCTGCTCCCTGGCCGCGCTGAACATGGGCTCCTGGATGTCCGTGTACATGCGGCGCAGCGCGTTGTATCCTCCCGGGATGCTCTCCAGGTTGCTCAGAGCCCGGTCCTGGTTCCGCATCATTTCCTGCATCATGGCGGGGTTACGAGCCAATTCCATGGTCTGGGAGAAAGAGGCAAACGCGGAAAGTTTAAGTCTGGGCACACTTGACTGATCCAGTTAAGCACTGAAAGAGTTAAATCCCGGCTCCCAGAAGAAAGAACATAATTAAACCCGTTTTGCAGCCGGCTAGCACAGAGATCATTTATCCAGGCACAGAGAGCCCAGGGATCCTGGCTCCTCCCATCCTTGCTGTGCTCTCTTCCTTTACAGCCTCAGCTCAGCTGGACAAGATTGTTTCATTTCTAAGCAGTATCAGCACATCCAGACATTTAACACCCATATGTTCCCACTCAAAGTCGAGGCAGTGCATTCAAAAACGGAGAAGGTAGAAGCGTTTGGATGCTTCCTGTTTCAGGAACATCCAGTAATTCACCATCTCCAGATGGGTAACCCCTGCACAAGGAACATCCAGAGCCGATCCAAAGGGCTGCTGACGTACGGATCATCTGTGGCTTAGTCCAGCACGTCTGAGATTTGGGGCATGACTGACACAGTCCTAGGAAAGAGAACTGAGAAGCAGATAGAAACTATTCTCACTGGGCAAGGGTCTGGAAGCAGCTCCTGACCAGGCTCTCTGGGGACGGCAGAGTCCTGGCAGTGGCTGTTTAGTACATTAGCTTGCACTCCTGCCCTGTGCTCCCCTTCTGACAGGCTTGGTGTCTTACACATAGTCAGTTCTTTAGGAAATGGGGTCTTTCTGGCCTGGGACCAGAGACAAAATCAAGTTTTCATGGATCCCAGCCCATGACCAGTGTTCTCCACTGGTAACACATCACAAGACATTGTCCATACAGCCCTGCAGACTTTAATTTAACAATCTACAAAGAGAAACAGGAACAAAGAGCTTCTGCAGCAGCTTCACTTCACCACAACTGGTTTTGCAGCCATGCCTGATCAGAACAGAGTAGCCTTGCAGGCAGCGCAATGGGAATATCTCAGCATCACTTTTGCCCAACACATGATGGATTCAGTAGTCCTGGAAGGGAGATATTACTCAGCCCACGTGCTTGCAATCCGTAACTACTCATATAACTGGAGAGCACCATCTGTTTGGGGGGAAGCTCACAGCAGAAACATCGCCCAGTTCACTGGATCTGGAATTTACACCCTGCCTTTTGAGAGGAGACCTGAGGCGAGTGCCGAGATGCTCCCAGTTGTGTTTGAGAAGGGCCTTGGGCCCGGCTTTGCTGACTCACCTGCCGCATGAGCTCCGGGTTATTGAGCATGTGGCTTATCTCCGGATTCCGCTCCATGAGCTGCTGCATCTGGGGATTGGCCATGATCATCTGTCTCATGAGGTCGGGGTTGGACATCATGTTCTGCACCAAGGGGTTCTCCATGATCTGCGAGAGCATCTCCGGGTTGGACATCAGCTGCCGCTGCATCTGCTGCTGCAGCTCCATGAAGTTGGCAGAGCCCATGCCAAGGTTGCCCAGCCCAGTGATGCCGCCAAAACCAGCTGGAGAAGAAAGAACACGGGGGAGAGATGCGAGTCAGGAACTGCTGGCAGCTGCAAAAAGGGGACGAGAGCCTCAGCTGCTGCATGTGCGCTGAGCTGCGGGCTCCCTATTCCCACGGCACTCGGCTCTGTGGGAGGGCATCCCACACATGCAGAGCAAGGGATTTGAGTTACCCCGAGCAGGGAAACTGAGGCACAGCAAAGACATGCCTCGTGCAAAGCCCAGGGACGACTGCAAGGGCCAAGAGCCCCAGCTCCTTGCTCTACTCGTAGGAAATTCTTCCTTGGGGCAGGGCCGTGGGGCAGGGCCGTGGGGCAGGGCCGTGGGGCAGGGCCGTCACTTACACAGGATGGATGCAGCACTGTTGGGGGCTCCGTCTCCAGTCCCCGCCATGGTCCCTGAGCCGCTGCTCCGCCTGCTGCCGCCGCCCGTGTCCGAGCCGGCACTGCCGGACGTGGAAGGCTGGGACGGGGCGGCAGGAGACGCAGGGGTGGCAGCAGGGGCAGAAGCAGCAGTGGGGGCAGAAGCAGCAGCTGTAGGATCTTGGACTCTGCAAGAAGAAAAAAATCATTAAATTCCTAAGATTCAGGCACGTTAAGCAGAGTGCTCTCTGCAGGGAGCACAGGACTGCGCCCCCACTCCAAAGTCTCCCATCAAGCCAGCGGTTCCAGCAGTAGCCGTTACAGTCTGCACGGATTCACAGCTGTGTTTTCCAGATGCCTTCCATGTGTTGGAATATCAGCCTCCCATCCCGATGCGTAACAGCCCTGACATTTTATCCCGGCCTGCACCAAGTGGCCTGACTGGTCTTACTCTGAATTGCAGCCGGCTCTTCCTTGCGTTGCACTGAACTATTTACCCCAGCCATATCCTTGAGCAACGAGCTCGCTCCAAACAGGAAAATCCTCCTGCTGCTCCCACAGAAACCGCAGCAGGTTAGAGCAGGGCTACTGCACGGGGAAAGCAAGAAGCTGCTTTTCTGCAATTCCTCCCATGCACCGAACGGTGCTCCTGGGGCACAAAAGAAGAATTAGCTCCATTCTAGAGAGAGGGAAACTGAGGCACGGAGCAGTAACGTCACCTGTGCTATGAGGCTACAAACCGTTGGCAGAATCAGCAGAATCAGCACCAACACCTCAGCAGGCCCCTGGACATCACAGCTCCTCTCCAGCACCCAGGACCCGACACCCACACTTTTAAAGACACTCGGAAGCCTCTGCAGTGATAATCCTGTGCAAGCACTTAGGAACTAGCCCGCAAAATCCACTTTACTCCCTCTAAATTAAAAAAAATACACATATGCCAGCAACAAATAACCAAAACTATTTGTTTGCCCCAAATGGTTCCCGTTTCTAACTCCCTTTCTTCTTTCACTGTTACTCCATGACTTAAAAATAAACAAATTTAACCTGAAGACCCTCTATCCATTTCCCAGATTCAACCGACTGCTACTGAAAGTCAAGCGAAAGCCCCCGAGGAAACACAGCAAGGGGGAAGCTGAACGAAAAGGAAGAGGAGGAGGAAGCTGCAGAGAGGGCGCTCGGTTTCTCTGCGCACAGGAAGAGGCTGCAAGGTCCTCGGTGAGCAGTTATCGATGGCTACTAGAGAGAAAACAAGGACCCAGGGCCCAGGTACCCACAGGTTTGCTGGGGAGAAGCGGCACCAGCCTCTCGGGCCGCTTCTGGAGGTGCAGAAAGGAGGCAAGGGGCCCACGCCGGAGCCGGCAACGTTCACGCTTGCTCTTGTGAAAGAAGGGCCGACAAAAGGCCGGTGAATCTCGCCCAGGGCAGCAAGGCCGCTCTCTGCACCATCTTTTCAGCTCTCTCAAGAGTACCCCCTTCCTCAGGAGGGGCTGCACGGCCCCGACACCAGCTGTGTCGGAGCTGGAGGCTGGACGGGGGCGATGCCAGGAGGTACCCGCTCGCAAACGCTGCCGGGTGCGGGCAGTGACCAGGTCAGAGCTCCCCGGCGTGCAAACCTAGACGCGTCCGCACGGAGAGTCTCCCTCCGCAGACGGCGGGGAAGCAGCGCCGCTCTGCCCCTTGGACAACGCGCTCCTCGCCGCGGGGCAGCGAGCTCCAGAGCGGAGCGCGTGGCAGGAACCAGCAGAAGAACTGGGTGCTGGTTTCCAGTTCACCGTGGCCTCAGTGGGAACGCGACTGCTGCCAAAGGCCCGTCGTTATTAGAGCATCACGCGCACGCGGGCTCCTGCAGCATTACCACGCTCCCATCCCCGTGTGCTTCAGTGCCTGTAACTGTATTAGAGAAGTCCCAGCCCCCTGAGGTACTTGTGAATTCAGCGAGGACTGAGTTAAGGGGGAGAAAGACGGGCCAAGCAACGGACCCCAGCCACGTGGGAAGCAGCGACGGGTCTGGGAACCTCAAGGCCTCCTCCGGCCAGATCTCCGTTACCGCTCCCAACTGCCCCAAATCCAGCACGTCCCCCCTCGCCCCCACGGCACCGTTTCTTACTTCTGTGGAGTCTTAATGACCAAATGCACAGTGAGCCCGTCCTTGATCCCATGTTGATTCAAAGTGTCTCCGTCCTTCAAGATCTTCCCCGCAAAGATCAGAACCAGCTGATCTTGTTTGGCTTTAAACCGCCTGGAAATCTCTTCTTTGAACTGGAAAACAAAAACAGAGCACTTTTCAGGAAAGGATTGCAAAACAGAAACCCAAATATTTCAGACAACGCATTCCCTATGGAAACAGCACAAGGAATGGACACTCCCGCAGAACTTCACCAGGAGCAGCTCATGCACGTGCCAACTCATTCACCAATTACTGAACACGTCTGATGTATTAATGGGAAATAAAAAAAAGAAAAATCATTTTTTTTCCAGGGAAAGCCCAAGTCCTTGCATTTAATACAGGGCAGAGCCCTATGGAGAAGGGAGCAATCCTTTATCAGCCAATGGAAACAAACTAGGTCTTTCCTAATTCCCATTTCTGCGGCTGTATTCCCTGCGCGCATGAACACGGACGTCTCCTCCTGCCTGTGTAACGAGGTGGGATTAACACCTGCCAATAAGATCGTCACTGCTGTCTCAGCGAGCGCGTTCCCAAGTTCACTTAGGAGGAAAGCGCTTTGCACTTGGAAGCCAGGGATGGGAGGAAACTCGCAGGGAAAAGCTGGGATGCAAACACGGGTCCGAGCTGAGCTCGGAGCCTCCGCGCTGCAACGCGCGGAGCCCACGCTGCGCGGAGCGCTCCCGAGCCTCAACCTGCTCGCGGAGCTAACGGGGGTTTTGTCCTCAACAGGGCAGTCCCCGAAGGCGCCGTTCATCCCGGCCGGCTCGTGGGAGCCATGCGGAAGGAGCGGGAGCGTCGCGGGGAGTGCAGGCCTGCGTGGCCGCACGACGCGGCTCCGGGCGCCGCTGACGACACCTCGATCCCGCGGGAAGGG
>JAVCKT010002965.1:0-23637 GCA_032273925.1 Rhynchotus rufescens | reverse complement strand
CATCTGCAGGGCAACTGGTAGCTAAGGGCACTACTCAGTCTTTTGTAAAGACATGGTATTTTCATAGTATTACCTTTATATCCCAGAAATCTTGTTAGTGAGACAAAACTGTCAATTCAAAGCCTATGATTCTTCCTGCAAAGTTGTACTTAGTTTTTGCTAGGTGCATAACTCTATGATTATTGATCCTAAGTATCATCTACTACTCCATCAGTTGGTTAGTCATTTTAAATTCTTCCACAACAAGTGACAGAAAGCTGCTTCCTTATCCATATTCAGATTTGGTCTGTGTATTATCCATATTCAAGTTTTATCAGCATCTACCCTGGACATGTAAAATTAATAGGCTAATGAAATGGCATTTTAATTTTACACATGATTTTTCTGCGTGATTTCTCAAATGCAATAAATAAGTACATAGTAAATGTTAAACTTGTGGAACAAAGTTGCCAAAAAGAGCTTTTTTTTTTAAAAAAAAAAAAAAAACATTTACCACCAGGACATCTCTGTGCACTGTTGACTAACTAGTGAACTGTTAGTTTAAACAGACTTCCTATAAAAAAATATTCATACCGACTTTCCATCTATCTGATTCTAAGGTCAGGTTTGTTTTTTAGTATGGATACAGTGTGAACCAGATAGAGGCAACAAAAATTAATCTCCTGGATATGTTTTGTGGCCTTTTCAATACGAGCAAGGACAAAACATTTCATAAAAATTGTGAAACATCCTATAGTTTGCTACTGGAAACTATATGACCTGTGAAGGAGGTTCTTTTTATAGTTGGAGACTGATAATAAATTTTACGGTAAAATTTCTTTAGAGAAATTTACTGGAATAATGGTCATATAATAATAATTGTGGTCATCCATAAATGTGTCATGTAAGGCTATTCTGTGTACATTTTACCTTTAGTAGTCAAGATTGCAGTATAATTTTGTATTGCTTGAAATATACTTTTCTGTTAGTTTTGATATATCATTTTCACTCGTATCAATTATTCCTTTGTTACCAAACAAGAATCATATATCACATATATATATGTGTGTTTGTGTGTGTATGAATGTATATATACATCCATATACATATACATATGGATGCATATATACACATATGTGTATATATACATATATCATAATTTCATTCGCTTTTATCAGATTTCCTCTTACTCATGCCCTCTCCTGTGAGCCTTTTCTTTATCTCTTCTTTTTATATAAGAGTTTCTCCATTTGTCAGTGGTTTTGAATTCCTGTAATTCTTCAGTATTTTTTTGAGATAGAGAAGCTAGTATTGCCCATTCTAGATATTTTCTATTTTTAAATCACTATTCCCTATGGAACAGAAGGTACTTTTAATAATATCTCTTTTGTTTTTCCTAAACTGAAACCGTTGCCTTATCATATTGGAAATTCCTCCACAATTTTTAGCTGAAATACATTATTACAGTATTATTTGGGCATACTCTGTTTAATGCTCTCCCATCAAAACTTTTATAACTACAGTCTGTAAAAGTTTTCAGAAGTGCTAAAACCGTTGCCGATTCAGCTTTTTATTTATTTATTTATTTGGTATGCTGGAGCCCAAGGGATCTGTGCTCTCTGTTCCTGTTGTTGGAGAAACAGGAGTGTTTAATTCTGAGCATTTGTCATGTAATTTATTCATGTCTTTGTAGCCGTGATGACCTGAAAACACAACGGAGGACTATGAGGATAGAAGTAGTGTCTTTTTAACCCACTAATTATTTCTCCATTCATAACTTATCTCTCTATCAAAAATAATGGACTTAACTGAGATATGGGTTTTATATCACATAATAGTTGCAGAATTTGTCTTTATGTATTTTATTTCATCTTAACTAAGAAAACTTTTTAATGCCTTGACCTGACATTTGAATTCTATTAGTAAAAGAAAATCCATAAGATCATAACATGCTACTGGTCTAAATAGATTTTGCTATCTGAGATAGGTGGGAAGATCACCTTAAAACTTTGCACTATGCAACACAACAGAATCACAACAAAATGATAAATATTGTATTATCTGCATATCTTTAAAACATTAAATTTAAATTGTATTAATGTATCTGAATCATTAAAATATTAAATGTTCTACACATTACATTAAACTTGCTGCAACTCAGTGCATGAGGATATTATTAATACTCTAATGATTAAAGTTGTATCTATGTATAGATTTCATGATCTGATGATGAATTGCTGATATGTCATATAATGTGACTGAAAGCATAATGGCATTATGGAATAGATCTTAAGTGTGCATTTGTAACCTAGCAACAAGCCAAAAAAAAAAAAAAAAAAAAGTTAAATTACTACCAAGACTAAAGAAATAACAACTGCCAAATGTTATACTCCATGAGGTATTTATTTCATCTTTCATCTTATTCATATTCATATTTCATATTTTGTCAGGTATTTTGTTTATTTCAGATAGGGGTTTCAGAGCAATGCAAAGCCTTCTCTTTGAAAACAACTGAATTATAATGTGACATCTTTCAAGTAATACTCATAATATTTATTTAGATGCTTACAGCACCTTACAATTGCCATAATACTTCCTTTGAAAGAAAACACAACAAGAGAAAGATCTTTGATTAAATTCAGGAGTGTGTGATCTCCTTATCTGAAATCTTATCTTGTCATTCTTCCAACATTAAGAAGAAAATATTCCACAAACTCAGTAAATATTTCTAGTTTACAAACAAGATGAAAAGTCTCCTTCACTAGGCTAATGAACTAGAATACATGAAAGCCAAAAACAATGGAATAAGTTTTATGTTAATATTTTTGTTAACCATTGGAAGCTGATATTTGAATTTGAGCTTGAGAGCTTATTTGCTAACTTCATGAAGTTCACACAGCTCTGAGGACTCTGATCAAAGGAAGTCCAATATTGAATGTGTACATAAAAATATCCTAAAGGAATACAGTTTGCGTTGCCACACTTTAAGTAGGTTAACACAGCTTTTATTTTCATATTCTCTGTTTTAAGAGTGTTTTCTGCTCTACAGGGTTTCTCTAAAAGGTGAATGTGGCACCCACTGACATAGGCAGCGGAGTGTTGTCTTTTTGCTATGTGATACAATGTGTCTTTCCACATGATGAAGGAACATAGGTAGGGCATGAGTTGAGGTACAGTCGAATATAGCCATATTTAATTTGTTCTCTGATCAAACCAGTAGAATTCTGACAGGTAGAAGAAGAGACAATGAAAATAAAATAAAATAAAAATAAAAAGATCTCAAACCACTTTTTCTATTTTAAAATTTTTGTGCTTGCCAGTTAGGTATTTAAATATCCAAATATTTCTTCAGCCTCAGCAACTGATCGTTCCTGCACGGTCTCATACAGAAAGCACTATTTGTCAATTGTATTTGTCACTAAAGTGTCTGAACTTCCTGCCTTCCTCCGAACTCTTCATCTCTTAAAAAACTCAGTTCTCAGTGAAGACATAGTGTATTATCTTCCTATAAAAAAGGCATCTTCTATTTCAACCTGTCAGAAAGCTTAATTCTAGCTAATTTCTGTGAAAAGTTTGGGCTCACTGATCCGTAATCCTCTCCTAGGGCCTTGTGTATCTCCTAAGAGGTAGAAAGCATCCTGATCTCCTTTCTCCTTCACTGAATTCATTAATTAAAGATGCTGCGATACTTGTTCTGCAGACTCTGGGAAGAAACACATGCTGCTTTCGCTGAAGGGATAAGTCTTCAGCGTCTGCAGAGCTCCACAGGCATTTTGCCCCCTGATGCTTCTTCCTGGGGCAGTGTCACCCTCATCTTCTTCAAGACAACAGATTTTTCAGGAGAAAGCTGTTGGTGATTGCTCACATGTTCTTGATGAGATGTAACTCTGATAAATTAAAATGTGATAGTGCTGTGGTTTTCTGTAATTTCCCACATTTCTTCATGGAATGTAGAACTCAGGAAAACTGGGCTCAAGAAAACACAAAGAGCTCAAAAGCACAAAAGAAAACACAGTTTTCCAGCCCTCCATTGTGACAGCAGGAATCAATGTTTCCATAGAATCATCAGGCAGATGAAGCTCCCTTAAGGCTTTTCTCAAGACACATAGTTTACATTCCTTATTTATAAATAATTTTTATGATATTGTTGTTCTGCCTTTTTTTTTTTTTTTAACTTATTTGGTACTAGGCTTTTCAGAAGTTGATTTTTATTTATCTGATACATTCTGACTTTCTGCTTCTACAAAGAATGATATAAGTAGGTGATTTTGAAATTCCTTGGAAGTCATAGACGGAATAGTTACTGTTAATTACTTCTTCAGTGATTGGTCTTGATACTAACAAGAAAAAAAATGCATACATCTCTTTGTCCTCATGAATAGCAAGTTGTCTTGTGAAATATGTGGTGGACCTTTCTGAACATAATTGTCAGGAATCTGTTCACAACTGCTTTAAGTGTGAAGGCATAGTGGATGGACTTATAAAAATGATAATAAATCATAACTAATAAATACCTAATAAATCATACCTACTGCTCTCCTGCACATGGCAATTCCTGCCAGAATTTACATGTCAAGATGCATCCTTTTGCCAGGATTTAACATTAGTAGACTTAATGGCATTTGACTGGAGACATGTTTAGTAGTATTACATGATAGTAATATTTAATACTATTCAGTGAATTGAATTTCCTTGTTCTCATATTTTGCACATTGAGTACAAATGTAGAACATTAAGTAATGAGAGCTTTATTGCTGATTTCACTGAAGTTAAGTTTACATGATTTTCTGCAGAAGTAGGAACGCAATTTATTGGTTCAAAAATGTTCATTATTGTTGCTGCTGAAATGGAAATTAATAGTAAAACTTCATTAAATTAAATGGTAAAGAACCATTAAATTTAATAACCAAAAAGAGTTCATTTGCAGTGGATATCTATGTAGTAACTAAAGTAATTTGTACGGTAATATTTTTTTTTTTTATTACAGACAATTGATATTTACAGTTCCTGCTGTTAATATCCTTGTTATTTGTAGATTTCCTACAATTGCCTTTTGTTTTGTTATCTCATGTATGTATATGTCATGTTTACAAAAGAAAAGAATATTTTTAAAAAAATAGCATCCTTCTAGAGCATATCTAGGAAAGATAATGTAAAATGTTAATTCCTTTTCAGTGTAGTTAGATGCAGCTGGCAAAAATATGGTTCTAAATTATGAAATATAAAAATAATTCCTCAATTTGATAGTTTTGTATTTCAGTGCTTAAAATAACATCTATTAAAATTGCTAGTAAATTACATACTTTTAATCATATTGCTAATAGCCTTATAAATCAGATTTCAGATTGGAGAGTTAAGGTAAATTCTTTAACACTAGTACTTAAATACCAGAAACTGGATCTACACAGTAATGTATCTCCAAAGAGACTCTTTCACATCCTTTAGGTTTGATTCACTGTCAGTTGTAAATATTAGTTCAAGGTATAATACCAAATATTTTGAAGATATTTTGGATATTGGAAAGTTGTTTAAAAATATGTGTGTGTATATATATATATTTATGAAAATATTGACTTATTTTGAAGATATTTTGGATATTGGAAAGTAAGTTGTTTAAAAATATATGTGTGTATATATATTTATGAAAATATTGACTTTGATTTTTTTTATGTATATTCAGAAATAGAGAAAGGAGGTTGTGGAGACCCTGGAATTCCATCATATGGAAAAAGGACTGGCAATAGTTTTCTGCATGGAGACACACTTACCTTTGAATGTCAAGCAGCTTTTGAACTTGTGGGAGAGAAAACAATTACATGTCAACAAAACAACCAGTGGTCTGGCAACAAACCCAGCTGTGTTTGTAAGTTTTTTTTTTTTTTTGACTGCTAAATATATTTTCACACACATTAACTTTTGTTGAGAAACAAGAAAATTAAAATTTGTGGTTTGCTTTCTCGTTTCAAAACCAAAAAAGCCTAGTGATTTATCAATTCATGCAGTTTCTGATATAGCAGGCACTACTTTTGCATTCTTTGGCATTCTCTGTGTGCTTCTAAAAATATTTTACAAGCTCTGGAACTGTCACATAGCCTCACATGAGGAAATAAAAACATGAAGATACAAGACTGACATGCTGTATTGAAGAAATGTTCTGACAATCTTAAACTTGTTGCCACCTAGAGATTGCATGTGTAGGAACTTTAAGATCCAAACTTGAAAAATATTTTCCATATAAATAGAGATTATAAAGATGGCCATTCATAACATTTATGATAGTATTTCAAAAATCTATTTTTTTTTTCCAGTCTCCTGTTTCTTCAAATTCACCACGCCGTCTGGAATTATTCTTTCACCAAATTATCCTGACGAGTATGGGAACAACATGAACTGTGTATGGTTGATTATCTCAGAGCCAGGAAGCAGAATCCACCTGATTTTCAATGACTTTGATGTAGAACCTCAATTTGACTACCTTACAGTAAAAGATGATGGAATTTCAGATTTGCCACCACTTGGCACTTTTTCTGGCAATGAGGTTCCTTCCCAGTTGGCTAGCAGTGGGCATATAGTAAGACTTGAATTTCAGTCAGATCACTCTACCACTGGAAGAGGATTTAATATAACTTACACAAGTAAGAACCTTTGCTTTTATTTTATGTCCATTATATATATATATATATATACACACACACATACATGTACACACATATATATATATAATTTCTATTTGAGCTATCTTTCTTCATAATAATGAAATTGTGAATGAAACATGTTTTTAATTTGGAAGGCTTTCAAGCAATTTACTTCCAAGAAGTAAATTGCGTTAATACCGAGGAACTCTCTTCATTAGTTACCACACATGTCAGTGGATGCTGCATAAATGCAGAGCGTGTGTCTAAAGCTGAGATCATTCAGATAACAGCATTCCATGCAAATGTTTTAATGTACCCAACTCTCAATAGAATCAGCAGGAGTAAAGGTATGTTAAACTTAGATTTCAAATACGGAGATGATGCTCATCTGAAAAGAACAAGAGAATTAAAAAAAAATAAATAAAAATAATGAAGTGTCTGCAAACAAATAGTTCTGGGAGTCTGCTCTAAAGATGCATTGTATTTTCCAGTTAGTGTTTTATCTAAGAAGATGGAACCCTAAGAATATATGCCCTTTTAGCAGTGCACCTCAATGTTACCTTCTGTGTTCTTTCTCTAGTTTCTAAGAACGTAGATGATTAGATGCAGAAGTTTCCCTTAGAGCACACTAATTTAGGAGTCATTTTTTTGTCCAGCTATAGTTTCCATATTTTTTTTTTTTTAGTAACATAGTATCTATGAGAATGCAATTCAAAAGTGTGAAAAATTTAGTTGCAGTTGATAAACGAGTTCAAAAGTTAAGTGTTGACTTTTAGACAGACAGATCAAGAACTATTGCATCATAGATCTTCCTCCTTTTGGAAACAAAGCTAAAAAAAAAATATCTGGCTAGATTGATTGCTAATGCACCCATCTGTTGTTTATCTGCTTATTTGTTTATCTGTTGTTTTTGTATTAACACATATAATTCAACAGTATTCTAATTGAATAGTCTTTCAGCCACATCTTTGTGTGGAAAACACTAACATTTGCCTTAAAATGCTGACTCCTAGAAGTTTTATTAGTGATTCAAAGATAGAATTGATGGAGATTATCTTTTTTTACTTGAAGAAATTACCTTCTAAGTCTGTGGAAGAAGTTAATTGGTAATGAAGTCTGCTTTGCTACATCTGGTGTTCTTCCTGTCTTGTGTCAATCAGGATAATTAGTCATTTAACAAAATTTGTCCTTTGCCAAAATGTGTGTTCCTATACACAACATGGCGCTATAGTTCTAATTCTAATCACTCCCACAGACATTCACACAGTTAGTTACCAGACATAAGAATTACAAACACACCATTTTTTTTCTTGAACTGACGGTGATGGTGGCTCTATCTTCACCAATCATCCATGTTGCCCTCTGCAACTCATTCATCCACACTGATGAAAAAGCCCTCAACAAGGTTGCCCACACACTGAGATATGGGTCCCTGTTTGTTGCCCTCTATATTTTCACTCCACTAGTGGGCTACAGGTGTCCCCCTGTAGAGACAGGGGGACAGACTCTCTCTGTCCAGCAACCTTGAAAAGAGCTGGCTGGTTTTACTGGCCCAATGAAAAATTAATCATTAGGGGCAACAGCAGCACATGACAGAGGGGCATGATTTGTAGCAGTAGCCTGTATTTATGGTGGATTCGCTGCAGTGTGAAACCACACTTCTCATTTTTTCAAGAATTTTGTCTAGAGGAAATTAAAGCAGAGTTTCTGTGTTTTTTGTATCTAAGCTACACACATAAATAAAAAGTTTAAACTTTTCAAGTATGTTCTGTCTATGTAAATGTCACTGGTTTTAATGCAGAGTTTTTATTTAGTGTTTAATTGAAGAGTTTTCTTTTCAGTGCAATATAGTCTTGTTCCTTATCAGAGGATATTTTTATCCTCCCCCCCAAAAAAAGACTGTTTAGATTTTTTTAATGCCATTATTGATATTATTATTATTATTATATGTTTATTATCAGCCTTTGGTCAGAATGAGTGCCATGATCCAGGTATTCCCATAAATGGAAGACGTTTTGGAGACAGATTTCTTCTGGGAAGTTCTGTGTCCTTTCACTGTGATGATGGCTTCGTGAAGACCCAGGGTTCTGAATCTATAACGTGCATTATGCAAGATGGGAATGTAGTATGGAGCTCTGCTGTCCCACGATGTGAAGGTAAGGTCTCAACCTTTACTTCACAGCTACATTTTACATAATGAAGCTATTTGCATTTAGCTTACTTTCCACATTTTGCGCATATATAAGACTACCTTAACTGAAGTTGTTCATTTTTCTTCTAATGTTCTTCCAGTTGAATGAAAAGAGCAGTAATAGAAACTAGATAGCTTGCTTTTATATTCTTGGAATAAATTAGCATTATAAAAATCTGGTTGCTATTCTTTTCAAGTTCTGATTGTCACCATCAATGTTTGCTAGTGAGTTATAGCTGTTATAACAGTTCTGGTTGTAATACACTGAAGAAAAAATATAATTATATACCATTATATACAGAGAAGATAAGCTTATATTTAAATGTCCTTCAAAAAACTTTTAATTTCCTCAAAACAGACATATACATGAAATTTTGTAACATACTAACCTACACTTACATTTTAAGCGATGTCTTTAAAGCTCGTTATATTCTCCAAAATGCTTAATTCAGGAATTCCAAACAAATGCATTTTTCTGTCCTTTTCTAGGAGAATAAAGAGACTAAGATGAGCTATCTTAAGTTTATATCCTTATATTGTGTGAAAAAGACTGAGAAAAAAAAAAAGAAAAAAAGAAATCTAAAAAAAAAAATAGAGATACTGAGCAAATCTATTAGCAGCCTGATAATATGTGATATATGTGAACTTAACTACTGCAGTAGCAAGATTTCTTCTCTGAATTCAGCCATGTAGTGAGGCACACAGGGAAGCAGAGCATTTAGTCTGGATCAAAACCAGCCCCTTCCAAATAGGGAGAGTTTGTTCAGCAAGAGATATTTTCTCATTTTTGAGATCTACACACACAAGTAGTGACACAATATTCAGTACAGTATTTGTAAAACATTGTTAGACAATTTCTACAAGGACAAAGGAACAATGATGAGTGCTTCAACATGAAAATGGTAGAGATAAGAAATACTAAAGTAACTGAGAAATAATGTAAGTTCATCTCAGTTATCTTTTCTCTGAATGCTTTGAGACTTGTAATTTTAATGAGGAAAAGATTTGAGTATTAAATTTTTTCTGTTGTTTTTTGGAGGGGTTGAAGACTGTATAGCTTTCAATTTTCATTCAAGATCATTCTTTTGGTGTGGATTCCCTCTTTTTTTTAATGATACTAAAAAAGATTTGGGTTGTAAATAACAATATGGACCAAGTACCAGTGCTGGATAGTTTAGTGATCATCTAGTATGTTTCTACTTGCCAGAGATTTCTGAGCAACTATTTTTTTTGGTTCTGTGTACTCAAAAATCTCTATAATAAATGGAATATAGGTAGTGATGCATTAGTAATCCGTAGACTTGTGATTTTTCATGTATTTAATATGACCAAACTTAATTAAAAAAAAAAAAACTCATCATCAATTATAAAAACATAGAGTCTCATAACTGTGTTTCTTGTTGATAATTTTTCTCTGGAGACAGATTGATTGTATGTATTTTGTGTCTTTGGGGGAAAGTCATAGGGAGATTTGGGCAAATGAGTATGGATCCCTGAGTATGGATCCCTGAGTATGGATCCCTGCATTCCCCAGGGGAAATCATACCTGACCAGGTATGACATTTCTTTATGACATGTCTTGATGGATGAGGGCAGAGCAGTAGATGTTTTATCTTCATTTTAGTAAGGTTTTTGATAGTATCTTCCATAAGAGCGTCATTGATACCTCCTCCTCACTACAGGCTAGGGCTGCTGACAGGAAAGCAGTCCTGGAGAAAGGCCCTTGGAGGGCCCTGGGGATAACTGCTGAGCCAGCAGTGTGCCCTATAAGCAAAGCTCAAAGCTTCCTGGGTTGCTTTAAGAAGGATATTGCTAGCAAGGGAAGAGGTCTACTTTTCCCTCTAGTCAGCAGTGGTGAAACCCCATTAGGAATGTCCCCATTAGGAGTGTCCAGACGCAGTCCAACTGTGTCAGTTTTAGGAGTGCTGTGTCTTGTTCTGGTCTCTTCAGTTCAAGTGAGATGTGAACACACTGACATGAGTTCAGCATAGGGCCACAAAGAAGGTTAAGGGAGTGGGGCATCTGTCATGCTGAGGCTACATGAGCTGCATTTGTTTTGCCAAGAGAATATATGTATAAATACCTCATGGGAGAGTGTTAAGAAGATGGAGCCTGACTCTTCTCAGTGGTGCCCAGTGAGAGGGCACAAACTGAAACACAAACTGAAATTCCATTTAAGAGATTTTTTTGTTTGTTTGTTTTTAACTGTAAGGATACTTTAACAGTAGAACAGCTTGCCCAGATTGGTTATGGAGTCTTCATCCTTAGGGATACTGAGAATCTGACCAGGCACAGCTCAGGCCAATCTGCACTAGCTGACCCTACCTTGAACAGCAAGTTGGTTTGAAGGGTTTGTCCCTTCCAACTTCACCTATTGTGTGACTATGTGATTCTGTGGGATACTTGTAAGTGCCACTGAGTTGAGTCACTTCTCAGCCAGATGTTAATGGTGTAGTCAAATCAAAGCAGTGCACTGCATAAAATACGTGGAACAATTTTCACTACTATTTCCCTGTAAATGTGGAATCTTACGAAGACAAAAGAGATGATGCTATGTTGATATTAATGAAATAAGTTGCCATTCAGTAGAAGGCAGGCTGGCAGAATCGAGTCTCATGCTGTATGTATTAAGATATCTAGCGTAATAAACTATGACAAGACATGGTGCTGGAATTTTGAGGTAGTGCAAAACAAAGTGTTCATAACATAACAGAATGTAGAAATATTTCTGTCATATATTATACTGCCTCTTTTTTCTTTTTTTTTTTTTTTAAGTTCTAATAATATTATTATCAGAAATAATGTTTATTAGTCGAATATACTGCTTTTGCTTTCCAGCACCATGTGGTGGACATCTGACAGCATCGAGTGGTGTTATCTTGCCACCAGGATGGCCAGGATATTATAAGGATTCACTAAATTGTGAATGGGTGATCGAAGCAAGACCAGGACATTCCATTAAGATCACATTTGACAGGTAAGAATCATAAAGTCAAACAACAGGTAATGTCTGATTACATTAATTTATTTTAATAGAAGAAGAAAAATACTCTTTAAGTATCCAAACTAGGAGAAGAGAAGAGAAGAGAAGAGAAGAGAGAAAAGATTGCCATATAGTGCCGTACTACTCATCCTCCCAATGCTGTTCCACAAAGAAAAAAAAAAATTAAACTGTATGTAATTGTTCTTTGGGACCAAATACAATGTTACTTTTAAAAGTGTCTTATGGACAGAATTGTATATGGGATGCCCACTGTGAAAACTGTAACAAAGAGTAACACTGATGAAAACATGAATAATATCATATGCTGAGAAAGTGTCGACATGACATTTGAAAAAGAAATCCTAAATCAAAAGCTAGTAGAACTCTTAAGTGATGTGAGAAAGCATGAAAGTACATTTGTCATAGTTCACTTGGGTTTACAAAATCCACGTTTTGTAATAGCTGATACCACTTCTCCTTGCTTTAAAAAAGTTAAGCATCACTTTAATACAGGGAAGGATCTTCCATGAATGAAAACTTTATGAGCAGAAGATAAAAGTCACAAATGAGATTTGAGGTCTTCTGCAAGGTTATGTGCTTTGCTTTACACTGCACAGCATGTTGAGAAATGATCATAAAAGAGAGACCTAGGCTAGTAATACCAACTTATTCAGCATATTGGGGAAAAAAAAAAAAAAAAAAGAAAAAAAGATAATTGTGACTAAAGATTTTCTAAAGAATCTTATGGAATTGAATGTCTGGCCAATAGAATTGCATGTAGATCAAGTAATTGCAAAGTGAAACTCACCAGAAAAAGAATCCCATCTCCATATATAAAATGAAGCATTTTGACCTTCTGGTGACCTCTGAACAATTAAAGTTGAGGTCACACTTTATCGAGAAATGTTAATGAAAATTTCTAATATATTGATAAGTTTTTCAAACATGATTAGGGGAACTGAAAGTATTTTAGGTGAGAAGATTAATGTAGCTTGTCTTTTCAGTCCTATTTAGCCTTCTTATAAACTCATTGAAGTCAGGAGGGAGTGGATAGAATAGCAAACACTAGGGAAAAGATCTATTTAAACAATTCTTTCATAAAATTAACATATTTCCTCTTAAAACTGCTAAGGTTATTTGCTTTCATTGTATGTGGCAGGAAGTTCCAGAATATAAGCCATTGATGACTTTTTTCCTCCATTGAAACCGTAATGTTGCTTGTAGTTTCAGATTTTTTCACTCTATGTTCTTATTAATGTGATTGCTATATTTCTGATGATATTAATGAGAAAAATAGGATCCTGTGTCAGATCCACTCGAATCACAGCATTTACTCATGACACAGATTTACACACACATACTCATTTAACAGAATGCCAGTGCTATATTTATAAATAGAATCATAATGAAATCAAACAATAATGTTAGGTTATTGATTTCTCACTTTATATGCTTCTTTAGTCCACTGTTATCTCACTTCCCTGCAAAGAAAAATGGAATTGTTGGCTGAGAGTAGTTTGTTCCTAATTAGTTTTTTTTCTCAAACACAACTGTTAAAATTGTAAAATATTGAAGTGACGATCTTGAGTCCATTCTGTCTAAACATTAAAAGTGTTAAAACCAGCCTAAATGTAGGCTAAATGTATGCCTAAATGTAAGAGTTCCTTATTCTGCTGCTCATGAATCACTGTATATTGAAGTTGTGGAAAAGCGCTGAAGAATTAATACCACTCAAATCGTGCCCCCTGTGTCTGTCTATTTTGGTATGTTAAACAGTATCAGACTTTCCCAGACTCAAAAACTCAAGTATTTACCGTTAGATTGGTGGAAGACTCTCTAAGATACTTTTGGTACCTGCCAACTAATGGTTTCTCAAACAGTTACCAATAATGATTCAGGAGACCGTATGAACCGACAGGTTGGTCCTGAGCATGTTTATAGCATTAGTTTGTATCTCACCATCAGAATGCACAGGTGGGAGTGAAAGCCATCATCTGGATTTGAGCTGCCATCCCCAAACAGAGTAAATAGTTTGGCTGAAAGCAGCATGAATGTGGAAAGCTTTCTGTGTGAACAGAGAAGGGCAATGTCAAGATAAGGATGTAAGTCAGAGCTTCCAAGAGGCTGGTAGCAAGCTCTGGAAAAAGAAACACTTTCATAATTCTGAACGTGTTTCCATTTCCAGGGACGTAGGAGAGATAAATAAATAAATAAATAAATAAATAAAGTTTGGTTTTCTGTTACTGATACTGCTATACATGTCAAGTTGATTTTATGCAACTAATGATACCTGTTCTGTAGAACATAATGGCCTGGCTGGGGAATTATGTTAATTCTGTTAACAATACCTACAAAGTATAAAGTTTGTTTACACTCTGAAGGAATGTCTCTTAGATTTCCCCTTTCTTAAATGTTTAATAATTTGCAGTTACCTTCTCTAACAAGACTACGATTTCTTTTCCCCACTATTGACAAGACAGCTGAAGGATATTCACTTTGAAAAAATGTCACATTTCACATTTTTTCTTTTACACTCAGAAGTTGAATTATCTGAATTATGAATATTATGAAAATTTGCCTGTATTGTGTATACAGGCACATAAGTTCAGATCATTGTGGATGTCTGTGCTACAGCAGAAACTTTGCTTAGGGACAAATTGATGTGAAAACTTTAGATCTTGCACTTCACAAGAATATCTGATATATTCACAAAACATCTTGAAAAAAAATGATGTGAATAATGTCAAAGTTTCATCTACAGAAAACAGATGTGAGCTATTTGATTTAAGAGTTACTAGCAGTGGATGACTGCACACACTGGCATTCTTTATGAAATGGAGAAATGTAACTGCTCAGTGACTGACACAGAGACATGGACTCTGCTGTTGACTGAGGTTCTTATAAATCAGCTCTCTCTTCAGTCACTTCCTGCTTTTCCATTCTCATCTATATTTTATGTTCCTCAACATGTTTAGAGAAGCTAATGAGATTCTGCGTATCATCACTGTATGCAAGTATCAAAAAATGATCTTTGTTTATCTTTGCATGATTTTACTTCGTAGGACAAAATTATTTAGGTAATGATAATGAACTTTGTCAGAAGCAATCCGAAAGCAGAAATAATACAAAATGAATGGTTAAATGTTTGACAAAAAGCATTTGTGAAGGAAGAAATATAAAATTATTGGAATTGAATTGTGAAGTATATGGGTAAAGATATTCCTAGGATGTCCAACGAAAATTTAACCTAAGAGTGAGATTCTTTTAGGGTCTTTCTAAGATATTATCTGTTGAGACAATTTAAAGTTTTCTACCCAAACAATCCAGTCATATTATTGATCTGAAGTATGCTACATCTCTTACACATTTAAATTACACTAGCTAAAACAAAACCTACAAAGAGAACATTCTTTAATTGTTGTTCTGATACTCTGATGCATCTGTGGAAATTCTGTTTTTTACATATATTTATATATTCTTTTTCAGATTTCAGACTGAAGTTAATTATGATACATTGGAGGTCAGAGATGGGCCAGCTAACTCATCACCATTAATTGGAGAATACCATGGAACACAAGCCCCTCAATTCCTTATCAGTACTGGCAATTACATGTATCTCCTGTTCACTACAGACAACAGTCGTTCAAGTGTTGGCTTCCTAATTCGTTATGAGAGTAAGCTTGATATTTCTTTGGTAGATCTTTATTTAGCTTAAAAAATAACATTCAATTTGG
Source organism: Rhynchotus rufescens (assembly GCA_032273925.1). Classification (NCBI taxonomy): domain Eukaryota; kingdom Metazoa; phylum Chordata; class Aves; order Tinamiformes; family Tinamidae; genus Rhynchotus; species Rhynchotus rufescens. The sequence continues at coordinate 8,115 of JAVCKT010002965.1, read as the reverse complement.
GAATGAGCAAACAAAATGTGAACAAATGAAGTGCAGTAATTATGTTTCTCTAAGAAAAAAATGGTTTTACCTATACTGTACTAATAGGTAACTCTAAAAATATGAATATTTTTGAGATTTTTTTCCTTGAGTTCTACATTATTATGTATATAGATGAAGGTCTTCAGCCAAATGGAAAATATGTGCATGTATGTACAAGCATATAGATATATATACAAGCATAATGTTCCCTTAAATAATAAGGGAATATTGCTTTGTAGTCAAGGATAGTCTAAAAAGGGTCTTGTAAAAGGTAGAGTTTCCTTAGGGAAACAAAATAAAACAAACAAACAAAAACTTCTAAAGATAAATGTATTTTTTATATTACTGCACATATCTGTGGTTGATCTTTGTAAAACCTTTCATTTCTGGTCATTTAAAAGTCTAGCAATGTTGTGGCTTTCTTGTAATGGAGTATTCCTGAGAATATAAAGATAATACTTTATTCACAGTTTACGAAATTGTATTTGATTGCTTTTGAAAAAGAACTTCTAGATGCACAAATGTGAAATATTCATGGACTTCACACAATGTCAAGGTCATTCAGACAGCTCAGAATCAGTTTTGCCAATCATGGCATAGAAAGAAAATGTTTTCCTATACTTTTTATTTGAGGAAAAATCAATATTTGTGGATAGCCTGAATATGAAGAAAGATTAATTTCTGTAGAGCATGATACATCAATTGAAGAAGTTACTAGAATGGCGGGAAGAACTACTGGTAAGGAGAACCAGTGGAGAGCCTGAAAAAGAAGGGTGATTTTTATAAAAATGTTCATGAAATAAAATGATTAAATATATTTAATTATCTAAACATTGTCTAATCTCCTCTTTCCAAATGCTCTGCTCTTACCTTATTAAATTTAATGTGTTAAGATTAACCAACAATTAACCATTTGTGTTTAGATTTCAAAACAACAACAGAACATTAAAGCCTTTCCTGTTGTCAGCTGACATTTATTCACATTTTAATTATGTAATTATTTATTTTCTAACTGTTTAAATGTGAACAGACATATTTGTTAGTACCTTTTGTCTCTTGCTAGCTCTAACTAATAAATATATATATATATTTTAAATATATATATATATATTTATCCTCATAGATGTATTTATACTATTACTTAGTAGACAGCTTGGAAAGAAAGCTCAGAAGATTTCACCAGTGAGAATTATATTTGGAAACTCAAAGCTGTAGGGAAGTTCCAGAAGAAGGCAGAAAGCTTTGCATCTTTAAACTAACAAATAATAGAATTAAGGCAGTTGGTTTTATCTTGACTTTTGTATTGTAGAGATACTATTTTGAAGCTGATAAATAAGGTAGTAATGAACAAGTGATTTTTATTTGATAAAAACAGATTATGTCAAACCAATCTAATTTCTATCCTGAGAGGATAACTGGTCATGTAGATGTGTGAAGGAAAGAACTCCATATTGGCTCTTAGAAGGTTTTTGGCAGTCTAACAATATGGTATTTTTATTACCAATTTTGATCATAGGATAACTAATATACAAGCTAGATGACGTGAAGAAATGATCTGCAATTAAAAAAGTGAAATTGGAAAAAAAAAGCAGAAAGCAGAAAGAGAAATGATTTAAATAATATTCACAAATATAAAATAGAAATAGAAACTATTACCATAGAAACCATATAAACTAATACAGTTTTTACATAGAGCATAAAAATACAGAGAAAAATATAATAGTGCTATAAATAGTGAAATCTACAGACTATTGGAATGAATCATCATAAAGGAAAAGAAAGAAAAAAAATACAGCAAAGGCAAATACTGAGAACTATTTTACCTAGCATTCAGGAAACAATTATCTAACTTTATTTTGTAACCCTAGAGGTAATAACGCATGTGCTTTGGGACTCATTAAAAAATAAGAAGGATGCTTATATGGAAAATACAACACATATGGAGCCATTGCAGATCTGTTTTTGTTTAGTCTTTAAAAGGGGTGTCTTGGCAGACAGGAAGGGAAACATGATAACACTCTTAGGAGTCGAGTAGTTGAAGAATTGCAACTGGCATTGGAGTTGAGCCTAGAACTCCGTTCAAAGCCTGTGCCGCCTATTAACTATGAGCAGGATGTGTTACCACTGAAGTTCTAAATGACTGCTTTGCCACGTTTTATAAAATTAGCATGAACCAAAGTAGTCTCTTATATGTGGCAGATGCTTTGTTAGTTGAAAATACTCCAATCATTGTTCATACAAAGTTTTTCAGCTGTTTCAGGGAGGAAGAGTAAAGTAACATCTTGGAAGAGCATAGTCTCAATTTTTGTTTTCCTCTCACTCTGTTTTTTTGACTGCCTTGGCCATTTTCCACTTCTTTCGTCCTTGTTATTAACCATCCTTGCTATTGCCCTGCCTTTAAAGCACCACTATTACAAGTTTCTCACACACAGGAGGTTTCAAATAAGTTGACTGTCACAGTTTTCAATGCTGTAACAGCACTTTGTTTTAGTGTCAGTTTTGCATGAATGCAGCCACTTAGCATGGCACGAGAACTGCTGGAAGAACACTAAGACTAGGAGTATATCTGCAGCCTCGCACTTCTGTGAGGCTAATTCACCTTGAGTAGGTTACAGGGAAATGCTCCTTATCATTTGAGGTGATCTAGTGCTGGCTGATCTAGTGCTTGAGCCCTGGCTGCATTCTTGCAGTCATACAGTTCAGCATTTAGCACTACCCCTTGTATGGCTTTGACCCATGCTGACTGTCATACATGCAGTTCTTGTCATAGTTCTAGGGATAACTGCAGCAGGAGACTGGGGCAGAGAATGGGGCTCTCCAAATTCAATAATGTGGCCTCTGGTTCTGTGTTCTTGGAATCATTTATGAGAGCCAGCACCTGTTCTCTTACTCCAGGAAATTTCTCGTTTTTTGAAACAAAAATAATTTGTCACTGTTCCCCTTGTTAGATTTAGCCTATCCAGATCAAAGGACACACTGATTCTGATTCAAGTCTTAGGAAATACTCATCTGTTACCTATAAGAAATTGTTTTTACCATCTATATTATCACTATTCTTGATAAAACTATGCTACTGACAAGGAACAGCTCTCCAGCTTCTAGCCAAAATGCTTGCATTGTCCAGAAAAAAATTGGAATTCACTTAGTGACACAGTTACTGTGCAATAGGTAGGAAAGATAGTGACATATTGGTTCTAGCCCTCAGCTAGGTTGGAGTTCCTGTTCATCTTCTCAGATTTGCTTTCTTTGTCATTTTATGTAATGATCATATCATATGCACATTCTTTGAGATTTACTCTTAACAATCTTACATTTTAATATTCAAGTTTTCTGATAAATTTGATCCATGAAAAAATACATGTGTAATAGGTATAGGTATAATATTAAGTATATATATATATAAATAAAATAAATTGTATAAGTTTATATAAGTATAATATTAAAATGTGTAACTTTTTCCTCTTTCTGGAATCTAGTAACTAATTAGTTTAGTGGTTTAACCAGTTTCTGAAAGTGTCTACTAAATATGCTTTTGTGACTGTAAAGAGAGAAAGAGAAGGTTGGATGCTAGTATGGACAGTTAGGTTTTCCTCTGACCATCCTCATCTTCCTGTAAAAGGAACAATATCCCCATCCACCGAAGAGAAACCGCTAAACTCAGTCAATATATTTTCCAGGCTCATGATATATTAACAGAAAATAAATGAAACAAATTGCTTTCATCGCAGTGGAGAGGTTTTATTTTGTTTCACTTGAGCGTGTTCATTATGACTCATACATGATGAAATTCCAATCACCTGCTATCACTATGCATTATGGATAGTGCTTACTTAATGAGCTTGTATTTTAGGCTTTGTTGTTGTTGCTTAACATTGTTGATGTTTTTGCTTAGCTCCAAGTTTGTTTACCACACACTATTCAGTCTATTGTAAAAGACATAATTATTAAAGATTACTCCTGTCAGCGCTATATAAAAACAATATAAACTATTTTTATTTCCTATTTATTTTTAATGTATAGAATTGTATTTGTAGGATTTAACAAACAATTTCTGAGTACATTGATCATCTGTTTTTGTCATTGTGTTTTTTTGCTAAGGTAAATAGGCATTGCTATGACAGAGAAAACTTGAATCCTCACGGAGTGCGTAATCTCCTCCCAGAGAATTATAATAGACGAAATATAATAGTTGAATGTGACTTATGTAGTAGGAAAAGAAAATATCGTATGTAAATACTCTGACCCTTAACTACTTATAGTGCTTATTTTTTCTTTTTCTTTCATTCCTTCATAAAAATGCTTTAGATCTTCATATTTTTCCTACCTGATTTAGGCTTTTCTGTTCTGTGAGATTGAAAATCAAAAAACTATGCTATAAGTCAGAGACAACAGTGAAACAAAGAGCTTTATATCCTATGTGAGAGCTCAGGCAACCTTAACAAGAATATTTTGGGAGATATTTCCTCCATCGTAGTCATTTTGTATTTTGTTGGAGATTTTTCTATTTACTGTCAAAAAGAAAAGAAGCTAAACAAATTAAACCTGTGTATTCCAGGTGTTACTCTGGAATCAGATTCATGCCTTGACCCAGGGATTCCCGTGAATGGCCATCGCCATGGTAACAACTTTAATATCCGCTCTACGGTAACTTTCAGCTGTGATCCGGGATATACCCTGAGTGATGAAGAACCACTCGTTTGTGAAAGAAACCATCAGTGGAATCATGCGTTACCCAGCTGTGATGGTAAGTGTTAGAATTCTTCAGATGGCAGCTTTGAAGTCCAAAGTTAATCTTCTGTCTTGAAGAACTAATTAAGCTTATCATTATGGCTACCTCACGGCTTTTACACCAACATCTATCCTTTTCAAAAATGGTTTTGCTGTTAATAAAAGCCATACTTCACATTTCTCTGTCAGCTTTGAGTAGAGTACTGTGAGGTTCAGTGAAATTTTCAGGTTTCCATTTGTTAACTGAAAAAAATCCCACAATTATCTGAGGGTGCTACTGTTCACTTATGAATGAAAATATTTTAAAACAAAATAATAAACATAACCTAAGTTTGAAACTTAGAAAGCTGAACATCAAAATCATTATTTGAAACTTAAAATGCTTGACACCAAAAATAGTTCATGATCTACCTGTATAGTTAACTTATTTGGCATATTTTTAATTTGAAATTGATTTTTTTTTGGAATTCTGGATTTGTGAATTGAAAGAGAGAGAAAGAAAAAAAACTGTAATATTTATTAACTGTTAATAATTTTATGAATTCCAGTTAAAATACACTTCAATTGTGGATCTCTTCTCCATATGCTTACTTGATCAAAGCAAAGCTGTGCTCAAAAATTGCAGTAAAATATCTATTTCTTCTCCATATGTGAATGTTGTGATACAGTTGAGAACTTTCACCATAAATGACTATGTTAGAACTATTTCTAAACAAATTTCAAGTATGGTTTTGACAAGAATTAGTCACCTGCTTTATCTTTAAGTCATATACCAATACGTTGAGATGATGAAAATCTACAAGCTACTTGATTTGAAAAAAGTGAGAAAGGACGACACTCTGGAAGTAGTATATAGGTGGAATATTATTGGTTTTATGCATCTATTCCACAGCTATTCCTCTGCTGTCTTTGACAAGCCTGCTGGTCTTTTTTTTCTTTCCAAATCCCTGCTACTAGTTGACAGTAAGAGCTGTGATGTTTTAGTGAATTTATCAGAGACATTATTTTAGAATAATTCAGAGCTCCCCTAAAGCACCTTATCCGTGTTTGAACACTAAAAAAGAAACTGTGACAATGTTTTCAGGTCTATTTTTATGTGCTTATGAACTCCCCAGTGTTAGACTACAATAGTCCACAAGTATGCATGTGTTTGTTCATTTTGTTGTTGTAGGTATGCATGTTTCTCTCTAATGGTGAGTAGAGCTGGGATTAATTTGATTACCAGTAGAAAGAAATTACATGAGAAGGCTTAGAGCTTGTTTCAGGTGATGTACCATGTAAGTTATTTTCCTAGAAAATAATCAGGTTGATTTTTTTTAATGGAATATTTGTATAACTGAAAAAAAAACAAAACCCTCTAACACAAACTACAGAACATAAGATCCAAATGTAGGAAAGTATTTCAACTGGAATGGCCCAATGCCCCTGAACAGTATCCATAAGCAGCTTCCGAGACACTTCTTTCCAAAGCTTATAATTTTCTCTCTCCTGTTTGCTAAATGCTTATTTTTTAAATCCTGTTTACCTTGGTCAGCTCTCCTTCTTGTTAAGGTACAACTGTGTTCTATGGAAGTGATCAAAGATCAATATTTGAGAGCTAAGACTTAAGACCAAATCAGCAAAGGCCCTGCCTTAGTAAATTACATTAGTGAATTTCTAACTCTTCAAGTCCAGGATTTTTGTTTTTTACAGGGAAATGTCAAAGGCTAAAATTAAAGTTATATTCAACAAAATGTTTCTGTTTCCAACGCAGATATAAACCATTTTGTTAAGGCACTTGGTTCAGGCTCTCATTCAGGCTTTCAATTTTCATTATGGGCTTCTGAACCAGTAATGCTCAAAACATATAAACTATCAAAATGTTATCATATAATTATAAGTAATCAGCACAAAGCAAACCCATACGTTATATGCATGACAGCGTGTTCTTTCTCTTGAAAGACAGAGGATAAAATATTTAAACTGCATTTTGTGAACCCTGGAGCAGGGCTTATAGGCATATGACAGTCAAGTGTTCAGTTCTTTCCTTTTCCTTCCTGGGTCCAGCTGGGCCATACATGTAACAAGTACAAAACAAACGAACAAGCAAACTTCACACAGTTTTATATCATCCTTATTTAGGGAATGTTTTCCAATTGCCATATTTAATGGTAATTAACTTTACAGATATAATGAAAGACACTGACTCATTTTTTTTGAATGTGACATTTAACTGAAATATTTCCCTCTGAGAGAAAGAGAATAGTGCTATGTTATTGCATTGTAAAATACATGGTTTATTAAAATTTTAAAATAACGTAATAAGCAGGACAGCAATAGACATGAGAGAAGAGCACAAATGCAAATCTTAAACTTTAATTAATATGTCATGCAAATTTGTCTAGCCTACTTTAGACAATGGTAGTATGCATATGTTTTGAGCATAGCTCTTTTGACTTTCAAAATATTCATTTCTAAATAAATTACTTATGATGAGAAGGCTTATATATAGGCTATATATATATATAGGCTTATATATATATAAGGGCTATAACTGAAAAATAATAAAATTTTTCATGGGCTAATTTAAGAATAAGCTGTTTTTAAATATGAATTTGATCACTTCAGACTAATTAACTCCGCTCATTTTACTACTTGACCGTATTTTTAGTCAAGGAGTAGTTTAAAGAGTTAACTGTGATTTTTACAAAGAGCATAACTATCCATATGACTTCTTTTTCTTTTCTTATTTTTCTCTTGTTAAGCCTTATGTGGTGGATATATACATGGGAAGAGCGGAACTGTTCTTTCACCAGGTTTTCCTGATTTTTATCCTAACTCCTTAAACTGCACTTGGACTATTGAAGTGTCACATGGCAAGGGTAAGAGTATAATATGAATTCTGTATGCATGTGTAATCTATATGTATTTAAAGAAATCAAATGGAGAAAAAAACAAGATTTTTTTTGCTGATGGAAGTAAATACATGCCATGTTATTCTCCAATAAAATAAAAGTTTCAGTTTAATATCCCAAAATACATGTCTTCAAGTATTGTAATATATTTAGTTTGTGTTTATTTTGAAAAGAAGACATTCTGTCAGCAGTGATCATGAGCAAATTTGTTTGCTTTAATCCATTTCAGAGAAATGGGAAGAATGTAGAAAAAAACAAAATATATGAAAATATTGTTGCTTATTAAATAGCACTAAAATATTTAGTGAAAACTACCAAAGCCTTGTTGAAAGGTTTTCTCCAGGAGTTTTAAGCAGCACCTTTCCACAAAAGTAGCAACTTTCTACAAAGTTCCGCAGGAATTTAAGAAAAAATTTCTTAACAGTGAGGGTGACAGAGCAGTGGAACAGGTTGCCAAGAGAGGTTGTGGATT
>JAVCKT010002960.1:0-11229 GCA_032273925.1 Rhynchotus rufescens | reverse complement strand
TGTCCTGCAAAAGCTTTGTGAAATATATGTGTGCATTTTTCATCATTATCAAGGTTGTCCTTTTTTGAAGCCTGTTTTTGTCTCTTTTCCAAAGACTATCAATTTGTATCATTCCAGTACAATTTTTTTCTCTTTTTTTCTTTTTTTCCTTTTTTTTTTATTTTTTTTTTTTATTTTGCCTTTCTCCCCAGTGCATTTCTAAACCCTTCGAGAGGAATAATGTGGTATGGATCTCCTCATTATTTTAATTGGTCTTCTTTTGGCTCCCCATACATAGGATATTTCATGGGACAAGGGATGCCTAAGGAACCTGAGATATCTTCATAGGGGTAATATCTGTAAGAAAGGGTCTATAAGAGATCTGTGTACACCTTGTCTGGCAGCTGAATGACACACAAGATGATTTAGGATTTGGACACTCGTGTTTGGTTAAATTGGCATATTCACTTACTTAAGACTTTACTTCTGTTCAGTCTTGAGCACATTAAATCTACCAGAGAACTTGCCATTCACACCGGTATTCATCCATATCCACAGATATGTGTGGCTTTGTTTGTACTGATTTATTCTGTTTAAACTGCAAGGAGTCAAGTAAAATTTTGCACTGGAGCAATGCCAGTTTTCACCACCTGGGTTTGTGGGTTTAATATTTGTCAAATGAAGGTAAATGGGATACTGGGAATACAAATGCTGAGAAATGCACTCATTGATTTTTTCCACAGAATTTTGTTATATAATTATCTCTCATGCAGTTAGTGGATTAGATACAATAAAACTGATTTAAAATTGTGTGACCTCTTTCTAGTAAAATATACTACAAATACTGTGATAGTATTTGCTAGTTCCTGTGCTGAGCATTGCTCTCCACTCTCTGAGGCAAAAACATGGGTTTAATTTGAGGGCAATCAGATGCTAATTTTTGAGACACTTCTTGTTTATCTATGGTAATTTACTGCAAGGGAAATTTCAATAGTACAGGGCAGGCAGGAAAAACAAAGCAGTTTGGCTCAAATTTCTCTCATGCTGTTTGAATGGGGACTCTGCTGCATACGTAAATCAGATCTGTGGAGGGCTTAAAAAGGTTGCAAATGGATGGGTGTCTTACCATCTCCGCACCATTCCCACAGTCGCGTTGGCTAAGTGGACTGAATCTGCCCTCTTCCACTGTTCTCTAATCTAGCTAGAGTTTTGCTCAGTTTCTTTGTGTGTGTGAGGGGACAGAGACCCCCTTGTCCTCCTGCTTAAGGCTTCCCGCTTTTGTCCCACCTTGGCACCTACCCCAATCAAGAACAGGGCCATTTGAGACTAGCGATTCAAAAACTAACCTGGCATTAGGGTGACAGTGGGCACTGGTATACTTCAGAAACACAAGGAGTCACTTGAAAAAGAAAGCCAGCAAAACCATGTTCCATATGGCTTTATATGTTGTGATTTAATCTCAGTTTCCCCAGCTCCTGCTTCTCTTACCACTTTGTTATTCTTTTCCTCTCCCTATCCCCAGGAATCTCACTCCAGCAATATTCTTCACTTCTCTGTGCCCATTACTTGTTCCTCCTATTTGTCATCCGAAAACTGCATAAATTTAGGTTGGCCGGATGAATATATGGAAAAATTTTCTGGTATAAGGAAAAATGGCACATCTATTCTTTTGTGAACATTATCTTAAAAATATTATAGCCATAGCTAGTCCAAGGTGAGATTTTTGATACAGAATACTTACTCTCCAAACCTTAGAAAAGATCAAGTAGTATTTCTCTGATGACCCAGTCTAAGTTAAAGTGGTTACCATTAGCAAAGGATGCCAGTGCCATCTATATTCAACCTCCCCACAATCCTCACTGCATTATTGGAAAAACTGCACAATTTGGTTAGGTTTTTAGAGTGATAAAAATAACCTCTTGCCTTTTTCAACATGCCAGTAACCAGCGCTCTTCTGGTGAAGGATGCTCTTGCCCTCCTGCTCTTATTCTTCCCCTCTTCTAGGAAAACCAGATGCGACTGCTTCAGAGCAATGCACTGCCTTGGTTCCTCTTCCTACTCTGTGACACTCATCAGTCTCTTTGCTTAGCAATATGGTTCTGCCCTCTGGACTTGTATAAAAGCAAACTGCTTTTTTTTTTTTTCCCTTTGACGCTAACATCAGGTTTTTCCAAGGTGGGGCTAACTTTCCATTTGATAAATGTGTTTTTTAAATATTTAAATATCATTGTTGGTTCAAGTCATTCCCTGCAAACATGTTGTAATGAAGGAAAAGACACAGAAAGGTAAATGGAATAGAGTTCAACATAAACCGGAAGATGCAGCCTGTAAAAACGTGGTTTCTTTTCTTCCTACCTAATTACGTACAAACAAAAATAGCAAATGAAATGAAATGAATGCAGTTTTCTCATGTGCTTGCTCAGATGTCTACTCGTACTCATTCCTTGCTTATTTTTAGTATTTTTTATTTTGTCTTGAAACATTTCTCCAAGTGTTTTGTTGACTTTACTGCACAGATTTGGAGCAATTCTGCTTAGTAAGGTGTTAGAAGACTGCACTGCAATAAAATATGGATCGTTAAGATGGATGGGTATCCATTTTGATCCCACACAGTTTTATGACTTATACGTTGTATTTTTAGGAAGAACTGCTATCTGGATAAAGCAGCAAAGATTCCTAGTAAAAAGGTTACAGCATTATCATTTGAAGTTATAGGAAGCTGCTAGGAAGTACTCACAGGAGCAAGGCCAAAGATTATTGTCTTTGACCCAATTCATCAAGTGCTACTTTCTGGGAACATGTGGTGTTTTGTCTCTCTTTTTCCTTTTTTTTTTTTTTTTCCTTCTTTTGGGGCATTATTTTTCCTTTAGAGTCATTTTATTACTGCTTTATGAAGAGGATGTTCAAGGACATTGATGAACTTGTCAAGGATAAATGAATGCACACATTGAGAACACTGAGAGATGATTTCAGCTGCTAAGCCTCTCTTCCTCACTCCTGCTTTTTTAAAAATTCCTGCCTAGCTCTCTACCTGAAAATATTTCTGAGTGTCCTTATTGCTTTTCTCCTCATCTTACTTCTCCCTCTCATTCACAAGGCTGTAAAATATGTGCAGCTGTGGGCACCTATTGGACGAGCTTCCCAGAGCTGCCAAAAATCTAAGTGTTGCTAAAGAATATAGCTAATCTGGACTACCGTGTGGCTGCAAGCAGGCAAGCTCACAGCTTCTGAAGTCCTTCACCAACCACCTCACAGATACTGCCTAGAAATCAGCAGCACTGGGAAGGTGCAGTTGGGGTTACTTTACCACAAGCCCCATAAGGCAAGAGCCTTGAATGTTTTGAGAACATGCTTTTACTTGTCACCCACGTTCCAGTAAATGTCAGCATAATTTAAATCCCCTTTATCCATTTTTATGCTTTCTTACAATTATTTATTTTTTTTTTTTTTTTTTTTTTCTTTTCATGCATAAATGCTTCCTGTTCTGCCTTCTAATCCTGCCCTGGAGATGCATAACAGTTCCTTATGACTATTGTGTTTTCACTATTTTCATTCTCATCTCAGTCCAAGCACTTTCAGCTGCAGTAAGCAGACTGTATTTGTAAACTTTTCCCTCTGAGATAATGTCCTTCCTCACATGTGTTTGCATACAAATGTTGTACATCCTGCTACTTGAATGCGAACGTTGTTAATTCATTGCTTTATTGATACTGGAGTCAGTAGTCACCTTCCACCACTTCATTATTTATTGTAAATATGTAAGGATACAGAGAGAGAAACACCCTGGACCTCCCTATGTTGTTGTTTTTTCCTCCCACAATTCTATTTTTAAGAAGGGTGAAAAATGAGTGAGCTAACAAAAAGACTGGTTTTATTTTATTTATCTATTTTGATATAAGGTTTTCTTAGCAGATCTGTGACAGAAGTTGCCTTAGAAAAATAATTTATTCAAATTTAAGCAAATTAAAGTAAGAAGTAAATTAAATTAAACTGTCATCATTAAAAATCCATTTTGACTCTATAAAACAGTCTCATGCTGAGATGGATGTGACATTTCCCTGACATTAATATACCTTTAATACGACAGATATTTCTACCTTTCAGAGGCAATATTTTATGATGTTCTCTCAAGCCTCCTTTTTTTCTTGTTCTTTCGGCATCCTTTTGTATTTTGTATTTCAAGTCACTTATCTTTTTCTCATAACAACTATATCTCCTACTAGAGTCAACAAACTGCCTGTGTGAACTGCCTCTCTGTCTGATTTAAACAGAGACATAACTAGGCAACTATGTTTCCTGTTCTTCTTCTCCTCCAGTAGTGGCCAATGTAAAATTGTTCAGAAGCACAGCCACTGAGTCATCATAAATCTAACCAATCTCTTCTTTTCCTCACTCCTCTTCTAAAACTTGCTCTTTTCTCCTTTATTTCACTTGAGAAAGACAACAAACCACTTCTCCTTTTCTTTACAGTGCTCATGCATGCTGTGTTCATGTCCCACATACTTCCTGGAGCCTCCACCTCTGACACCATGCTTATTTCCAATGATTCAAACCAGAAACACTGGCTCTTCAGATGCATATTATCTTACCTATATTTGGTTTCTTTCCCACCACCTTTCATTTGTCTCCACTTCTTGTTGACTCTTCATGACTCTTCATGACTCTTCATGAGTCTTCACTTCTTGTTGCCCTCATCACAGACTTGCGCAGATTGCACTGACCCTCTCAAATGTCATTTATTATGCTAGCTTTTTCACTATTTTATCACTTGTTGACCTTTGGATCAAATCTGCCTTTGGTGTTCATGCCTCTCATTGTAATGAAAGAACCATCACCATTCTGATATGGCAGGACACTCTTGTCTTGTCACAGAAGTCTTGAATACTTGCTCTTGTGCAGTAGATCTAAGCAATAGCTTGCACAACAGAACTTTAACCCGAGGGTATGTAGGAGGGAAAAAGGCCAGATGAACTGTACTCCATGACATACACTTAGGGTTTTTTTCTCTTCTAGATGATAGCATTCTGTCAGTGATGGAAATGTCATTATAGTTCTGTATACTTTTGTGTATTCTTTTACTGACTGAAGTTCTTGATTAAATATGGAGGAGGAGAATTTGTTCAGGAATTAGAAGGCAGTAGATATAAGGAATACTTATATAGATATGAAAGGAATACTATGTGTGGAACATATCTTTAGAACAGTGGATATGGGATATACAGTGATTTTTGAAAGACTTGACCTCGAATCAACTTTAACTACTTCTCTGTGAGCACTAATTGGTATTACTGTGTTCTCACTGGGGTTTATATCTGGTTCATATCTGCTCTTGACACTAATTAATGAATGAATGAATTTCATGAATGAAATTAACATTTTTTTTTCCTATGTCTTGTAAAATATAGGACTTCAGGTATTTTCCTCACTATAACACTTGATCATTTCATATAAATTATATAATAAATTTGATTTTATATTGAAAATAAAAATACAAACAATAAATATTTCTATATATTCAGTTTGGTTAAATGCTGTTCTAGTACTCATGAGAGAAAAATAGCTTAATTAATTAAATAATTAATGAGAGAAGAGCATAAGCACAGCTATAGCATGATGGGGAAATATAGAGAACAACCTTTCAGGGAGCAGTATAGAATACTTTGTCCCACAGATATGAAAATGTGCGTCTCTGAGAAGGAAAGTAATTACATGGAGCAAAAATGTGGGTGCTTTTCAAGACATCTTGAGAATGGCAAAATGCATAAAAACAGGCAAGTTTTACGATAGGAAATAAAGTCTGAGATACCTGAGTCCTAAAAAAGCTGGAATGGTTGCTGTATCTTTGTCCATAACACACCTTGGAGCAGTAGGCTGTGGTTGACAGAAGATGAGTTAGCTGAAATGTTAGGGGAAAAGCTTGTGATGCTGAGTTCTGCTGAAAATGCAAAATGGTAAAATGAGTTTCTAAGTGCGGTTTTCAAGTCTTCATCCTTTCATATACACAGAGAAGTAGAAAATGTACCCTAACAAGCAAATTCATAAGATATTTCCTGTCAGTATTTCTGGCTATTTTGCTTTTCCTGTGCTAATCTTCTGTATCGTAACCCCTGAAATATCCCTTGATTTAGAAAAAAAGAACAAAAATTAGGAACTGGCTTGAGCATAAGGGCAATCTGAAGTCAATTTTCCATTTGGTTGCACAGAAGTGCATAAAATCAGTCTATAAAAGCAAATGGAATTAGAACATTATAAACTTTGTCAGACAAAGTTGTAGGACAGGCGTACATGTTAAATCATGAATGTGGTAAAAAAAGAAGAAAAAGATGTTCTCAGTCATTATTTTTCACTGTGCAAGACCTAACAGGCCGCAGTGAAATTAATGTGCAGCAGGTTTAAAGCAAAGAGAAGGAAATCTTGATGATGTATAGGTAAATTGCAGGAATCCTATGGGGGAATTGGGGAGACCAAAAGCGTAGAGAGTCAGAAAGGAATCCCAGAGATTCTTGAATATTAGTTCCATTTGTGGCTATTAAAGGTAGTCATCTGCATGCTAGTTTGAGCTCAAGATGATATCTAGGAACTGGAGATCATTCTTTTATGTGTGCTCTGACCTTATGCTGTTCTGTAAAAAGTCACCACTAGCAGCAATTGCGGAACGGATGCTGAGGACATGGACCTTCAATCTAGGACACAGTTTGTAAGAAATTGCTGATAGATTTCTGGAACCCGGAGGAATGAAAGAAATCTTCAGCTGGTTTTACTTCAAGCAAATGTCTAAATGTGAGATTTACTATGAACTGTACAACTGGTGAATATGAGGCCACTCTTAACAGTGTACTCTTTGTATCTCCCGAGTTATCTGCAGAACACCAGGTGATAGGCCATTCACCTTTGCAATGTTAATATCAGCTTAATTTTAAAGTTTAGCATTCGTTGCTCATTAGTATCAACTGTATAACATCTGTGACGTATACGGCATAAATGAAAGATTTCAATTAACTTTAAAAATCCCTTACTTGATTTCTGAAACCCGGAAGAATTGAGAAAATATAACAAATTTATATATTTTGGGTGCTATTATACAGAAAAATAACATTATCACAGACATTGAAAAACTTGGTATCTGGGCTGTTCTTCCCCAGATTATTTTTTCATGGCTTGGGGAGTTTCCTTTTCTCTGGCATTTGGCAAAACTCAAAAGAGTTAAAAAGGGGAGATGATGAATGCTGCCTGTGGCTGGCTGAGGGGAACATGAACATGGCACCTGGATCTGCAGAAAAGACATCCTTGGTCCCAGACAGCCTGAACAAAGACAAGCCCTGTGTTGTGCTCTGAAGAGGGTAATTTAGGGAAGAAGTCTTTTGAGGGAAAATGACAGCAACACTTGGAGGCTTCTCTTTGCAAATGCTCTTCTCTGATCTTGTAGGCCCTTCCTGGGAAGTGACTGCTCAGATACTGCTGCCACTTGCATCTGCAGCTTGTGGGTGCAGAGAGAAGTGACTTTGCCATGGGAGAGCACAAGCTCCTTGAGACGTAGGGTGCATATGGGAACAAGAAAAGTGGTTTCTGAAGCACAGCAGTGCTCAGGTGAGGCTCAGTGTGTGCAGTGGCATGGCACCAAGCAGCCAGAGTATTGTAAGGCAAGAATGTGCAAGGCAGGGAAAAAGATTCTGTGTCAGGTGATTAAAGGGAGGTGCATGCAGGACACAAATAAAATGTGTTCTATGAGTATTTCTTTGTGTTTTGAAACACACTGTTTTTTGCAGTGCCTGCACCTTTTTTGTTTATTTGTCTTAGACAGTTTGCCAAAAACAAATTACTTGTCAAGAATCTTCAAACTTTTAGTGAAAACTGAGCAACTAAAACAAACTTAGAAAGCAGAAAAGGTGTTTTTTTTTTTTTTTGTGATTGAAAGATTATGTTGAGAACAGCACAAACCTATTCCTTCAGGTAAGTGATTCATACAGCACCAAGTGACTCCTTTTCCTCTAGAAAAAGGCCAGATATCAGATAGCAAATATTTGAAAAAGCAAAAGGAAAATTATTTTGGAAATAATTCAGAATTTAAAAAAAAATCTTCAGGAAAAATAACAGTTTTGTGCAAAAAGCTTACCAAACTGTGTTTTAATGTTTTCAGTTATTGTTATTGTGCAACCTAGTCTTACTAGGTTAATCTTACTAGATTACAATCAGTAACCTAAAAAAAAAGTGAAATCTATTCCATAAGTGTGCTATCAGGTAATGTGAAATTGAGTTTATTAAATTATTTCCCTAGAGACCTTAGAAAACAGAGCTCTGAAGCAGAAAAATCATCTCCATAACAAAACGAGTTTGTTATCTCTCTATGTGTGGAATTTAAAGATTCCAAATAAATAAAATGATTGGAAAGCTGAGTGCTTAATAGCCCTGTATTCACATGGAAGTTACCACTTTCAGTAGTCCAGTGATGAACTTTAGACGATGGTCAAATTCGGTAAGGGAATTTATCTTGGTTGGCCTTTTTTTGTTTGTTTGTTTCTTCTTGCTTGTTTGTTTGTTTTAAATGTAGCATTTCAAATATGCAAGGAATACAGAACTTGTCCTCCATACATAAGATCCTGTTCAGCCTCCCCCATTCAGATTAGCTGGTATCTGATTGTGTAATAAAGACCCTAAGTTAATAAACTCACATCATTTGTTCTATATGGCCTAGCATTCAGAAAACCTGAAGGACCATCATGCCATTATTTGCCCTTTTTTTTTTAAAAAAAAAAAATTACTTATTTATAATAGTTTAAATTAAGGTCCCTACATACAAGTACCCAAGTACCCTGACTCAATCAAATTGAATAATCCCCAGCTGCACACAAAAGCCCACTAAATCCTACACTTCACCTCTGTCCCAGAATCTCTTCCATAAACCCAGAATGATCAACCCTTGAACTGCTAGCGACTCCAACTCGGTGATGACATTTATTTAGTTATGTGAGTGACAGAAGTAACTACTGCCAAATAAATAGCAGAGCTTAAAATGCACGCAGGACCCGCACTCACATGCGCACTGGTTTGGCGTGCTGCGTTCTCTTATCTTGGCCTTGCTCAGCTTTGTGGTCTCTAGGCTAAAAAATACATTTTGTTCCAGCATCTGAACTTTCATTTCACATTTCTCAGGACCAATCCTCCTGGCGGAGAGACTGTCATGAACAGAGAGCTAAGATGTAAATCCAAGGGTGGAGCATGGCATTGTATAAATTGTACGTGCTCTCTTAGAGGTTTTTTTTTCTGAACGTACTATTGTAATATCCAGCATGGAAACAATAACATTTCCCTTAACTAAGTTAAATTGACACTTCTGTTTCATTCTTTGAGAAAGTGGGAGTGTGATGTGCCAAGCCATGTGTTTGATCCACAAGTGTCTTGGTAGACTGGAATGAATTTCTTACCTTCTGGACACGACTCAACACGTCCCTGGCCTCAGTCCTTATTGATTTTGAAGAAAAGATACTGTGCAGACACTGAGTTTATCCAAGGTCACAGGAGAAATAATGGAGCCGATGGGTCTGCTTTACAAGACTTGAAAGGTCAGATCAAACATGTGTTTTCTACTGTCCCATTGTTTTCCATTCCACGGTTATAAAATCATTGTCAGAACATCTAATTTGATCAGGCACTCATAAACTCTATCGTTCAATGAATCACTATTAACAGAATAGAAATTTTGTTTTCACTTTTCATTATCTTATTTAACATTAAACATGTGCCATTAGTTTTCCTTTTGTTTCCTTTTCTTCTTCTTTTTTTTCCCCCCATTCACATGTGTATGACTTGTTCTGCCTTTTCTCATTTTATTTAAAAAGCAGGGTGGGAAACTGTACAGTGAATGCCACTGAGAGATTTCTCAAATATGTGTCAGCATCATAGTGCTCATGATATACATTTTAGACTCTCCAGTGAGCAGGGAATTCTGAGGCTCTGAGTATAGAACCAAAGATTCCTCTTGAATTTTGCCGAAAGATTGAAGCTTTCAAAATAGAAACTGCTATTATGAGCTGTATAAACTGAATTCCCAGAAATGCCAAGCGGCTGTGTGAGCTAGAGGTATCAATCTCTTGGCACATATGTATTGGGGCAATGCCCAGACTCCAACTGCTTTGAAATGGATGATTGATGATCCAGTAACACGGAGTCTGCTGTGCATTCTTTATACTTAGCAAACTAGACATTTTCTCAGACTTTTAAAGAAAGGGCTCATTTATGTACCTTTCTTAAGAAACATAGAAAGAAGAATGAGGTGCTGCAACTCCATAACACACAGCTTGTTTTCAAGTTGCTCAACTCCTGCACCAAAAAAAAAAAAAAAAAATCTAACATCTATGTGATGGCAAGCTTGCATTTTTTGATCACCCTGTGCAGAAGGGTGAAGACTCGATACACTCAGTGGCCCAGCTAAATGTCCTCTGGGTCAGGTGTGAAAGCAGACTTAGAAATATGGCTTCAAAAACCTTCTCCATCTGGGTAGGCTTTGACATATGTATCCACACCCTCATCTAAAAGCCATTCTGAAGTTATACTTCTCTCAAATCTTTTGATGCAGCTCTGTTTTTCTTGGAAAAAAATCATTATTCACTGAGCCAGACAAACAGCAAGAAATACTACTATGCAGTGGCTAAGGAGCTCTTTCAGAAGGAGGATAGGGGAAAACCCATCCCCTTTCAGACTCTTCATGGTCGGACTTACTTATGTGTGAGGGTAGGAGAACAGGAGAGTACACAAACTCTTATTTTAAATATTTTATTTTGGATTGTGTTGTTCTTTGTCTGGCCTTTTTAGCTCTTTGCAGTATGTGAAGTTGACTACAGAAAGGTTTTTTTGCTTGCAAGAAGTAAAGAACAGATTAATGTACTAAGTCAGACTCCCAGTAACTGAACTTGGCTGCAAAGCTGTTCATGAGTCTAAACAGATGTTTAGACCAACAAAAAGTTTATGGACGGTATGTTTATCTTTCAAAAGAGAATGTTAAGGGTTCATTTAGGCTTGAGATCCCGTCTTTCCTGGAGGAGTTTGACTGTCTAGTTAAATTGGAGCAAAACTTGATGATTACAAGAAGTTATTTTTCAAATCTCATAAAAGAGATTCTTTTCTGCTAGAAAGCAGAGATGAGAACATGTGGAAACTGCATTTCTTATAGCTCCCTTTTTTATTTTTTTAAGAACTAGACTGATAATAAAAAATATTTGGACAGTTTTTTTTCTTTTTCTACTAAGTTTTCAA
>JAVCKT010002956.1:0-22214 GCA_032273925.1 Rhynchotus rufescens | reverse complement strand
GGAACAAACATGTAAAAAAGCAGATTTGCTTATCATCCTGGCTGTTGGATCCATAGCCTGTGCCTGAAGTAAAAGGGGAGTCTAAAGTGAACATCCAAGTGCCTCTTGGCCTTTGCAGTTGCGATGCAAGCATTGCAAAAGAGGCAAGAGCATCCTGGGCCAGGCTTTGCAGAGCCCATCAGCCCTCACAAAGACCATTTGATTCAATGGTACTCCGTGCCTTAAGTTATACATACGTTGCCCAAGCATGCAAAGGAGGAACCTTCCCTGGGGGTGAGCCAGGCTAGCTACAGCATATCAAGCATATCTATTCACACTGGCATTTTGTCCTCTGCCTGTACTTGTGAGTCTTCATTTGGCATCAGGCTGCCATCTAGCAAGAAGTTTGCCTGCTGTCTTCCCTACTTGCTAGGACCACTTATAGCTCTCTCCCACACAAACTTTTTAATTAAGTCTGTCATGTTTTTTTTCTGAGTCGTTTTGAAGAAACGATTTGGTCTGGACTTTCTTCAGCGTATTTTCAGCATTCGAATAGAAAGCATCCCTTCTGAGCAGTCTCTCCCCTGTCACTTCAGCCATATACTTGTTCCCTTTTCGGTTTATAGCAGGTTTTCTCTCTTCATTTTTGCTTCTAATTTGTAATCACTGACATGGCCTTCAGAAGAGTCTGCCTGGGCTGTGTATGCTTTCCTGTAATGAGGCAGCCTGCCAGTGAGAGCTTGTGTCACAGTCTAGCTTGTTCTTGCTGGCAACTTTTACCTTCCTTCTTCAGCAACTTCTGCATTACTAGCATGGATTTTTAGACTAGTTATATTGCTTGGTTTTAGCTGGGCTTGTTTTCTCCTTTAGAAGAAAGATGATTTAGTCCTGCTGAAGCTTCGCACTGATACTATGTAATAGCAGTTTGTAATTTTAATCTATATTCCATTTCTGTGCTTTATGGAACCAGGGAGAGTGTGTTTTTTTGTCCAAGCTGCCACTAAAAATATGTATTGTTTCCTGAGTGTTGATGATTCTGGTGAATTATCCCAGTTCCCAGAGCCATTGCTTAGAGAATTGTCAATGTTTATGTACAGAGCTCACCAAAAATATGTTTTTTTCCCCAGTTCACAGAAAATTTCATTCTAAACTTGGATTTAGAATGAAACCTGCCTAAAGCATATAGAATTGGTTCTTTTTTCTCACCAATTTCTCATTGCTCTGCATTGCTCTTACCCTGGTAAGATCTGATGAGAACATCAAATTGGCAAATCTGCCAAATATTGCAAGGGCATCAACCACGAGAGAGTCTTCCTTCCCCAGGAGTTAGGGACCCCCATAATTTATAGGATTCCTGGCCTCAAGGAGGACAACATAGAGATCAACATTTGAACATAAAATTTAAGCTTGAGCAAACCAATTTTTTTTTTCTGGCAGCCTCTAAATTGTCTAACTTCCCTGAAGAACTGTAAGAGAAAATTTAGTCCTGCTTAGTGATATAACTATGAGTGAGCTCCAGATGGATTTATGGAATAAAGCCTAAAGAAGTTTGCTTGATGTCTCTTATATACAGAAACTTTTTAAGTTGCTGAAGCACCCAGATCACTTGATTTTGAGGCTGTTTACTGCCGAGCGTGTTCTATCATACTGCTTTATAACAAAATGTTAGGGATTTAGGAGGGTTGTTTCTGGACATTTTCTAAGAGGTTGCAGTCTTGCTATTTTACAAATGGACCTGTGGAACTTATGTGCTACAACAGTTTTCAAGGAGGTAGCTGACTCTCACATGCTCGCTTCAGCTCCAGGCAGGGTTATTACACAGTCTTCCTCAGTTCTCCAGGCATTTGGCCAATGCTCTTTGCATAAAGAGTTCTACTTTCTGCTCCAGCAGTGTATGTGTTTAAGAAGGACTCCTTTATATAAGCTTACTGCTTATCATAACCAAACACCATTAAGCAGCTAAACATTCAGTGTTTTCTTCAGCCGTTCTGGTCCAAGCTCTGTATAGAAAGGGGACTTGGCCTGAACAGAGTTGAAAACTGTAGGTCAGAGGAAACATTATGGTAGAATGCTAAGCTGGAGCTGTTGAGTTAGTTAGTCCATTTTGTAGCACAATACCTGGATTAACCCTGAAATAAAATTGATGGTAAGGGAAATAGGTAATGATCAAATTGAGGAAAATAAATAATTTCTTCATGCTACTAAAAAGAGCCAAAAGTAGCAAGTGAAATGGGCCTGAAAAAGTCACTTTGTTCTCTTCCTGGCAGTAGCAGCTCACAAAACAGCCTTGCCCAATCCTCTTGGGAAAACAGGGGTCTCCTGTGGGGCATCCTGCTCCTGAGTGGCAGCAAGAGTATGGTGAGACCTCTGGGAAAGTAAGTACACATGGACAGGGAAGGCTCACAGCAAAACAAGCTTCAGTTTTGATAGCAAGTGATCGTCATTATGGTACCAGCAAGGGGGCAAGAGCTCTGTGTGATTTTTCCTTATGATCTTCCTTCTTTTTTAGATAATCACAAGGCAAGATCTGGACAAGAGACTGAGGAGCTGCAATGGCTTTCATAACCATGAGTAGGAGAAATGAATCTGACATGAAGAAGTCTGCTTAAAGTGTATGTTGACTCTCTTCCGTGTGTTACAGTTCTGTACCAAGATGATTTGGTCAGGGATTGGCTAGTGTGGTGTAAGTTAATGCAAATTTGAATTTGGACTTGAATTTTGTTAATTCTTCACAACTTTGCTCCAAATGGAGTCATGGAGAATCTTGTATAAGATCGCTGGTGAGCTTCTGTTGAATGCATTTACCCAAAAAGAATGGAACAATATCAGAGGGAAGTGATATTCCACATTCCCTGAAACTATTTTTCTATTAATATGACAGTCTAAAAATGTCCCACTAAACTTATTTTCTCCAAGTTGAGCGAGGGTCAGCTACTGAACAAGAGGAATATAGCAGGAATGAACAACATGTCAGTGTGTGCAGAACTGATCTGACATTCCCAAGAGAATATTTGTTATCCTTTATTTGTTTGTTTGTTTTTATTGGAAAACCAGAAGACAAAAATACCTTTTTTCTCTCAGCGTATGAAGAAGAAAATCATGGAGACAGTTCCTCATTTTCTGTTCCTTTAAAGACACTATTCATCACTCTGATTATTCATTCAGAGATATGTCCTTAGCTTCCTTTGCATTCTAGGAAGAAATCTATTTATATATGTATATCCACATTCACACACACATACATTTAAACTACACATACATACATATACACACACACACACATATATAGATATATTATAGAGTTTGTTCTCTGGAACCAGTTGTCCCTTCGTCCTGTTTTAGAACATCTTATTGCGGGGAGGCAACTCATTGAAATAATTGCCAAATAATTACATCTGCTAAATCCAATCCAGGGTAACTTCCCATGTTTTCATCAGCCCAGGAAGAAAAGTGTAGATGCTACAGTTTCTGTTATTTGGAACCGATTTAAACTATATGGAGTAAATTTGCTCTAATTTCAGAATTACTTAGTCTAGAACAACCTAATGCTATAAACATGATCCTTCAGGTGCTCCAGTGATTTTCCTTTTGTAGAACTCTAGAGCCCTGTTTCATCTACTTTTACTCCATATTTGATTCTACATGAGAAAATAAGGCAAGATAGGATAGACTTCATTGCTGATAAAAAGGGAAAATCTCTTCTGAAAGCAGGAGGATAGTTCAGTGGGTATGTGTAGTAATGTTATTAATTTTAAGCAATATTTATTTTGAGATGGCAGCACCTGTTTTTTCAGTAGCGAGGAAATATGGAGCAATATGCCTGACTTGAGGAAGTCCAGAAAGGAGAAAATCAGTATTAGAACTCCAGAAAGGAGAAAATCACTTTAATCAGGCTTTGGTAAATTGTTACCTCTCCCACTTTGTTTCTCATCTTCATTTCTATCATAAATTTGTATGATAAAAAAATCTCCCTTCAGAAGAATCAAAACAGGAATACGGACATTCAGCTTTCCCCCTTTTCCCTGTATGTACTGGATACCTATAAAATATGGTTGCTCTGGGAGCATATCTGTTGGTCCTCTGTAGTTTACTTACATTGTCATTCTCAACTGAAATACAGTGAATAATAGTGGATTCTCTTGAGAACAGAGTATCTTTATGTGATCAAGAACTGATACTACCTGATGTGATAGCCACAACACTCAGCACTTATAATGTCATATGGTAAAACCTCCTGTATCACCTCAGATGTGTACAGATGCTGATATTAAGCTTGAAAACTTTTGGCAATATAATTTTGAATTTTCAGTTCTCCAAAAGATCAGGGAAAGGTTTATTGATTTTTTTTTATGACTATAGAACAGAAGCTCAGGCCCTTATTTATTTTTTAATCTGGACAATTTTACAAGTGAGAAAAAAAAATCATTACGACAGCTTTGGATTTTACTATTTTTACCTCCCCCTCATAACCATGAGAACTAATCCTAAAAATGCTGTTTTGCTATACAAATACATTTTTGCAAGGTAGTTGAAGAAAGTGAAGAGAAGCCAATTGCAGCAGCTGTTGGTGGATAAGGACCTGATTCTCAGCTGCTTTTGCACCTGAGTAACTCTATATATTTAAGTAGCTACATTCAGTGCTCCTGTAAGATTATTTATTTGAAGGATCAGTAGCTAAATTATTGTTTCAGTTCTGAGTTCTGCCGTGTTTCCTCATCTGTAAACCAGAGATGTTACAGACCTCATTTTTACAATGCTTTGAAATCAATTGATTTAAAGAAGTGTGCATGAATTGTTTTTGTTTATTCATGTCAGAGAGGAAAAGCCATACAAGGCAACAAAATGAATATTTTCCACTTTCCAAAAGACAGAATAATAAAGTTAACAATTAAGAGATTAATTCATTGCCTGAGAAAGCAATTAATACTTCTTAAAAAAGAAAAATCCCACAGAAGTATTGCATGAAAGAAGGAAAATAAAACAGATTGCTGGAGAAACAGTGACAAATGCAACCAAAGCAGAAGGAAAATGTTAAATAAGTTTGCAAGTAGTGGAACTTAGTTAATCTGATGTCCAGTCCATTGCATGTTTTGTATCATTGTTCTCTGCCAGTGTACAAAATAGCTACTGCACTTCCAGAAGGACACATTATTATGTTGATTCTTCTGTCATTTCTCCTGCTGTAAATCAGGAATAACTCTACCAGTGCAAACTGATTCACATTTTGTGAAAAAATAAGTCAGGCCCTGTATTTTGCTGTGTCCCATTAGGGAAAATCCTTGTTAGGCAGCAGTTAGTCACGGGAAGTCCCATTGCCACCAGCAGCGCCCGGCTTTGGTCCTGCTGGTGATATCCTCGTTACAGTTCTGCTTTATCCTCCATGGCAAACATATAATCCATATGTTTTACAAATTGCTTCTGTAGATACACGCTATACCTCATGGTATCTAGTACACCCGACCATTTAATCAGCTCATGAAACAGTTCTGGGTGGGTTCCCTGCCCTCTACTTTCTGTGCTTGATTGTGTTTTGATATCAACACGCTTGTTAGCAGGGCAGCAAGAAAGGTCATCTGGAAACCCACTGGGAATTTGTGTGTGTTATTTGAAACTAGTTTGGAAAACTTGGTTTTGGAGTGCAAATGGGGGGGAAAAAGGGTTTTATTTGTCTTTTGAGAGCATTTTACAAAATATCAGAAGGCACTCTGTTCCTTTTTAGCATTCTGTTCATTAGGTTAATGGTTTGGACTCAGTAACACATCCAAATCATGTATATTTAACCATCTGTGAAGGTCTCTCCTAAGTTAAAGGGTGCAGTGCTGTAAAGTGAGACTGCGGTGGCTACACTGATTATTTTCCCCTCCATTTTTACTGCCCATAAGATAGTAAGTGCTTTTAGTGCCACCATCTGGTTGAGATGGCCACTGCCTTCAGTTCCAGGCCTTGTCTTTAAGGGAACATTTTGCTACTATTAAAAGAAAACACAAGATAATCTTGCGAGTTAGCTAATTTCCCTTTCTCTTGTTTTTCAGCTGTTGAGAAGAGCGATTTCAATACAATATAATACAAATAAAACACATAGTAAAGTATTTTAAATATGAATATATGTTAATGTAATATTTTAGGTGAAGTTCTCACTTCTAAAATTTGTCGTTTGTTTTTATGTTTATTTACTATAAAATTCTTTTGTGTGCATTTAGGCTTTCTAAAAATGTTAATTAGTTAATTGATTTTCTCATGGTTCAATAATACAGTTACACTGGGTAGTAAAAGATTACATAATGCAGTTGATTTTTTTACTTTTTGATTTCTGTTTTTTTGAGTCTAATAATGCCAGACTATGTGCAATATAAATATACACGTTTTGTGATCCTCTTCTGTCCCCAGATCAAATAGCCTGTGTTAAACATGGAAACTCTTGAGCAAATGTCTCTGAGCAGGTAAGGTAGAACCTTTGCAAGGGCAAGTCTGCCCTCTTTGTGAAGAAGTGTCCTAACAGACAGGGCTGTTTGTTCGTTCTCCTTTTTTTATTTTTCTCCCAGAAGATCTACATATTCATTACTCTGTAGGTGCTACTGCTGAATAGGTGCTGTATGTTGTCCAGAAGTTTCTGAGAAAAACTGAATTTGTGCTGAAAGAGCTGAAAAGATCAATTACACGCTGCTTGCTGCTGCTTGAATCTTCTGCTCCTTGCATAAAGTGCAGACAAGTGTGACAGTCACTGAGAGACACACTGGTAAAAGTGAGTAAGTAAACTTGCTTGTTCTTTTATGGGTTTCTTCTCAACAGCTACACTGTGCAGGTGCCACAGGCAATTAACTATTTTATAGGACACTTGAGTTAAACATTTTCAGAGAGGGAGATTTGAGTAATCTCCTGGCTCCAAGGAGTTGTTTCATTTTTAATTGTGCATTTTAGAGTCTATTGGGCTCTGATATTCAAGTTCTGTGAAAACAGCAAGCACACTGCTATCATTGTGCTCTCTTGTTCAGCACTTGCGGCTGAATTACCTCATGATAGGCCATTTAAGTCTTTTGGCCTCCTTCTTGGCCTCATATTTCAACACAGCACGTGAAAGAGATGAAGAATGAGCTAGAATTCCTTTCCAACTGTTGCAGAGTAATGGGCTATTTTATTGTTCATTCCGTGTGCTTTTTAGAAACCTTTGGCTTTGCTAAAGCAATGCAAGTTAGGTGAAGACGTCTCAAAGGAGAGGGAGTTTCCACTCTGATATTGGTCGTTTGACACATTCACCCTCACCTAAAAGACAGTGTTTTGCTTCTGTTTACTGCAAACAAAGTGAAACTTCTTTCTCCAGCATCTCTCTCCTCTGTGCAAACATTAATTTGTATAAACATGACCCAAACAGTTTCCTTGAAAAGAAAATGCAAAAATGCACCATGACATTTTCCTAGTTATACAAAAGGCTTTGCATTGCTAAATGTCAGTCAGCTATTCAGTACAGTAATGTTTTCCCAAGGCCTGGTCAGGCCCCGACCCGAAGACGGAGAGGGAGAACTGGCTGCTTGGCTGGCTGCAATCCCCCTCCACCTTCCCAGTCCCTCTCAGATCCGTCAGAACTTCTGAGAGTTAGGGGTGGAGAGATATCACATAATCCTCAAAATGTGTCAGCGTTAGTGCCCCTGGGAACTGCATTCCCTCTGCCACAGCCTCTTCAGCTTTCAAGGAAGTCTAGGGATACCTGGGTTTCCCTGGTGAGGATTCTTCCACTGTGGTGGAAGACGAAGTTGGTAGGAAGGAGAGCTGTGTGGCTCAGGGATCAGGAAAGCAGGAGCCTCGTTCCAGCACAAAGCTGAGACTCTCTTGTCTCCAAATTCAGTCATGTCCCAGACATGTTAAAAAATCATGCCAGTCACACCAAGGGGAGAGATAGTTCCTTTAGGGGACTCTGGCTGTAGGGTCTCTCTGGCTCCAAAGATGGGGAATTATTGGGATTTCTGCTGAACTCCTGCAATTTGGGAGTGATGCCAATGAAAACACTGGGGCTCAGCACAACTGAAGTTGAAGTAGTTTGGTGTGCCATAGAGGAAAGGGCTGCAGTTTCTGAATCTACAAATGAGAACAAAAGCTGGTGAAAGATGTTGAACATGCCTAACTCCCCACATCTGATCTTGCTGCAGACTGGGAATCACTCAAGTTCATAACAGCACACTTTGTTGTCACTCCACTTTCTATTAAACCCTGGTGCTCAATTGCTACCTGTTGGCCACCTCTAGGACAGCCTTCTGCCCCTGGGTGATAGCTTAGAGCTGGCAGCACTTGCTGTCAATCTCTGATGATTTTTCATGAGTAAAAAAGCTTGAAAACCACTGGTTGGGGTCTTTCTGTGTGGCATGCTTCGTGGTTGGTTCTGTAGCATGGGTCTCTCCCAGCATCACAAACCTGGGCACCAGGGCTAGATTGGTCATAGCTGTGTATATGATTTTCTTCATTCTTCCCGATTCCTCTACTCCTTTTTTTTTTTTCTTTTTTTCACACAGAACAATAATTCACTCGAAGTTCATTAACACTAATTTTTGTTTGCCCTTATCATTTTGTGATTGTATGAGTCTGCTGGCACAACCGTGCCTCACTAAATGTCTCCATTCCACACTCCCAATCCCCAAAATTGGTCTTGAAATGAAAATTGGTCTTGAAATTTTGGTCTTGAATGGTAAAAGGCAATTCCTATAGAAATAGTAATAAATGTCAGAAAATGGAGCACAGAGGGCAAGAGAAGAAATGCTGAATTTGTCTCGTGACCATTTAATTAAATGGTCACACTGCACAATGCAAGGTTACCATCTGAGTTACAAGGCATGTGCTGCATAGGCACCATAGTGTAGAACAGGAGGAGATGAAGGCAGAACATCAAACCCAGAGTGTCCTGAATGTCTGAATGTTGCAGAATTGAAAGGTAGAGGAGTTTGCTCATAAATGCTGCAGAGGATGCAAGAAACTTAGCAGACAAGCAGATGAGATTTGAGAGAATCTGAGATCACATTCCACACCTAAGTTCTCCAAGAGCAGAGGAGAGGTCACCACACAGCATGTAAAAAGAGACAATTTAATATGAAGAAAATTAGCATTACCACAAGAAGCACATATAAGAGAAGAAACTTTTACTGGGTGGTCAGTACCAATTCTGTAGCCTGCTCTCCATAGAGTAAGTCAGCCAAAATATATAGGAAAGGGAGGGTCTACGTAGCTGGAAAACTTTCTTCTGTCATCTGGAACTGGTTGAAAGAAAAGTACATAAAGATGAGGAAAGGATGAGAGACTTTGCTTCTGTTGGGTAATTAAGGAGGAAAAAATCCTCACTGCCATAAAAAGGAATGAAGTAAATCATGTCACAAAGAAATTTGTTGCTGTGGTTATAAAAGTCTTCCCCTTTCATAAAAAAAAATAAAAAAGCTAATATGGCTAGGATCAAGTGTGATTGGAGCTGAACATTTTAAAGAAAAGCAAAACACAAAAACTATAACAGTCAAAGCGGAAGAATGGAGGAAGAGATAAAGGAGAACACAGGAACAAGATGTGGGTAATTTGTAACTCACTATCACATTCAAAGATTTAGAGAGGCAGTATCCTCCCAAAGGGGCATTAGCATGTCATTAAACCCCTTAATATTGCCTTGACAACTCTTCTATTTCTTATATGTAACTGACTGATAAGGCAATAATTCTTAACTTCTGTATTATCTTTTTCATTTCTTAAGAATAAAGCATTTGATCTCACATTAGGAACAGAAGAGAAAACTAGCCCCCTATCTCCTTCCCTACCCCACACCTCCCTTGAGATGCTTATTTTTTTAAGAGTGGAGCCAAGAAGGTGAACACAGCATTAGAGAAGCCTATAGCTTCTCTCCCTG
The DNA here is from genome assembly GCA_032273925.1 of Rhynchotus rufescens. Lineage (NCBI taxonomy): Eukaryota > Metazoa > Chordata > Aves > Tinamiformes > Tinamidae > Rhynchotus > Rhynchotus rufescens. The sequence goes on along the minus strand of JAVCKT010002956.1, from coordinate 12,364 downwards.
TCCCTCCTCCTCCTACTTTACTGCTGGAAAGCTTTTTCTCAGGTTTGTCGTGTGCCTTTGCTGCAAGACCTGATTGTGTGTCTGTGTGTGTCTGTGTGTGTGTCTGTTATCTGCACAGTAACAGTGCTGAGCTGGGCTGCAAAACCCTGGCTCGTGACTTAAGCTCTGGTAGGCTGCTGACGTGAGTAGGGCTACTCCTGCTGCATAGGGTTCTTTTTTTCCAGCATGAATAATGGTGTCACGATCTGGCCCATAAATTCCTGGTAATTTGTAAAGTGCCTGTCAGAATGTTATCTAAATAGCAATGGCACATTGAAAATTGTTCCAGACTGTTGCAGAGAGGCATCTTTTCAGTTTGCCTCTCCAGTACAACGCTGTCTCTACAATGTGTTATGTTTTAATGTGCTGTTTTCCAACCCTGTATGACGATCATCTGAACTACATTTGTATTAAGGTAAACCATTTAGCAGTAAAACACTGGTTCCTGGAGGTGTTTGGCATTTTGATGCTTAACATCAGCAATAGACATAATGGAATAAAATAATAGATGTTAGAATAGGTGTTACAGAATGCTGCAGTTATCTTCAGTGTTCTACTGCGTTTTCCAAATGAATTTACTCATTAATTTTGTTCATTTTGGCTCTCTTTGTGCCTTTCTTTTTTTAATGTTTCTTTTTCTTTTTTTTTCCTTTATTTCTTTTGAAAGAGAGAGCTTTTAGTGACTGATTTTCACTGGCAAAGTTTCGTGGAAATCAGACTTCTAAGCTGCAGACATCACTGTTGTTCCTGGTTGTGCCCACAGTGTCTGTTGTACAAATATAATAGAAAATGCTTCATTCACCACTTCCCAATTTCCCATTCACATATGAGTATTCACGCCAAAAATGTTCCTGTGCTCCTCCAGCCTGGTAAACAGATGTGGTGAATAACCTGTGCAATTAAATGAAGGTACTTGTGTGAACAGTGCGCATGGAATATTCTTTGAGATTATTCTGTGATGAAAGTGGTGGAGGGAAATAAAAATGAGTAAGTTTATTTACTTTATTTTATTTTAGCTCTGGAACAAAGGAACAGGACATCAGGTACTGCCAGGGCATAAAATTGTACAGTGGATTGGGTGATATGGATATCAGTGGCACTCCTGTATTTTCAGATTGGCAAAATACTATCAGGGCAGATGACTAAGTGATATGAAAGCTGTTTGTCAACTACGGTGTTTCAGAGGCTCAGTCAGGATCCAGAACAAAACTGCGAAGTAGGACTTTGTTGTGTATTGGATCTTCTCCCTTGATTTGGTTAAAACCCTGTGATAAAATACCATTCATGATTTTTTTCAGGATGCAGCTTCAGATTGCTCCCTCACCATTGCAAACCACCGCAGCAACAGAACAAACCAACAAGATCAATCCCTGCAAAAGCTCTGCTATGAAACCACTGGACTGAAATAGCTTCCTCTGGGGTGCATTTCTTTTTTTTTTCTCTCCAGGTGAGATCATTCTGGAAAAGTGACAAGAACTGCTAGGCAAACACCATTTCTCTTTTTGTATATAAGGTACTATAGTGGCAGTAAAAGCGAGAAAAATCAAGCTAGGCTGAGTTTGATTCTGTTGATGGTTTAATATTCTACCATAGTGTCACCTCCAGTTTGCAATACCTTTCAAATCACTTACAAAGCTTTCAAAGCTCAACTCTAAATTCAACTTTCATCTTTATACATTGGTTACAGGCTTATCAACAGTTTAGTTATTAGTCTTCTATAGGTGCTTACTGTGGAATAAAATGCATTGTGGAAAAAGATATGGAGCCCTGAGGTCAAAATTTCCACTTATTGCAAAGAAAGTGGAAATAGATGTGGGAAAACAGTATTTCCAGTTTATAGTTGGGAATACTTAAGTGCAAAAAGATAAAGTGAACTGCAGATCATATGTTCTTTTTCAAAGAAGGAAATCAAACTTGGGTCTCAACTCATTCTCATACTCTGCTTAACGCTGACAAGGGGCTAGTTTTGATTCAACTACAATTACATAGGCAACACTTACAGAAACAGGAACTAAAATATTATTTGATATTTCTTAAAATATCCAATGGCAAGTTTAGTTAATGATATGATGCTTGATTGTATGTGGATATGCATTATTATTATTATTATTATTATTATATGATTCTTCCAAGTCACAATGAAATACATATAGGGCTGTGTGTGTATGAGATAAATTCGGTAGTCAATTTTCCAGAATTTTCTCTCTAATTCCTTTTTAATAAGTCAAAACTCATTGTTAGATATCACTGTGTAAATTCTGAATTAGGTTCTTCAGCTCCTAAGTTCAAAAAGGCAGAACTGTCAAGTATATTTTGCAGGGATATTAATAACTGCTTGTTTTCTTAAAAGTGCTACCAATGAATGACAGATTTTACACAATGTGTCTACTGCTTCTACTCCTCAGAAATAAGCTGCTGATTATATTGATTAAATTTTCAGTCATGTAGCATACAGCAAAAGAAAGAAAGCTTAGCTTTTCTTTATTTATAGACTACTTTCTGAGCAGCAGGTTTCCCTCCTTTTAATGTTACCTTGTTCAGTTTTGTTACAACAAAGTTCTCAAGAGATCAGAAATGCCTTGAGGGATCAAAAGAAAATGCTATTTTTTTAAATGAACATAAATTTTAGTTACTTTTTCTGACACATAAGGCAGTTTTCAGATTTTCTATTCATTTCTCTTTTAGTTTGCTTAGCTGATTTGAAATAAGTTTCTCTTAAATGGATATACTTGGAAATCCTTCCTTCATGAAAACATAATATTTTTCTGCTTTTATGCTATGTATATATAAATGCAATACTTCATATGGGGTTATGCTGTATGCTACTTATAGTACAGTGTAATACTATGGGGGCACCAATCCAGGATTGTCAAATTTCATGATATGGAGCATGTCTTACATGAGGAAATGCTGGGAGAGCTGAGGCTGTTGAACCTGGGGAAGAGAAGATTCAGAGAGACCTTCTCAGTGTATTTAAATAACTTAAAGGTGGCTTTGAGGAAGACAAGGACAGACCTTTCTTGTCAGTACCCACTGACAGGATGAGAACCAGTGGCTGCAAACTGAAACATGGGAAATTCTGCTTAAACATATGAAAGAGATTCTTCACTGTGAGGGTGACAAGCACTGGAACAGGTTGCTCAGAGAGATTGTGGAGTCCCCTTTTCTGCAGTTATTGATAACCTGCCTAGGCACAATCTGGGGCAACATGCTTGAGCAGAGGTGAGTGTGGTGACACTCATTCTGTGCTGGTGACATTGAAACTGGCTTGTTACAATGGGACAGAGCAGGTATGCAGCTACTGATAGGCATCTTCCACTGAATTCCCATCTTCGTTGCCTCTGTCCACAAAATCACAAGCTCTGTTGTTCTGAGACTTCTCCTTTTCAAAGTAAAGTTGTGCCCCAGTCCATGAAGAGACTTTTTTTTTCAAGTTCCAGACAATTAAAGTGAAGTCTTGGACTCAGCTTTTTATTCTGGAATGTTTACATTTGGGATGCTAACCCATTATAGGTTGTGAGTAGATTGAGAGAAACATAGTGAGTGAATATTCATCTGATCTTTACTTTCAGTTACACTACCCCATCAGTACTGCCTCCAATCACCTCAAATAAATTTCAATTTATTAAGCTACAATCTGACTACACAGTGATGTACTTTCTAAGACTTGTCCAAAACTAAAATGATTTGGCATCCATCTCCTTTTAAACTAATTAACCTTTAATTTCTGTGGACCCTCCACAAGCATGAGAAATGTATCAATTTGTTCTCAGTAGAGACTTGGTACATCTCAAAGTCTGGTCATTTTGCTCACTCAGAAACTTTGTGCTTTGTAGTGCAGTAGTTCCCTCATAAATTTGTAAAACTGCATAAGAAGTAGGAAAAATAAAATCTTCATCTCCATTTGTATGTGCTCCCACAAAGAGTAAAAATCATCATAGCAAAAATCATTCGCAAATGTATGCTCATACTTTTTTTTTCCTAAAAAGCACTGCATATTATCTACAAACCCTGTGATTTCTGCACACTTGCTCTTAAGTATGCAGTGACATGACTTGTAAGTTCAAGTGACATGAAAGAATAAGAGAAATATTTCTTCAAGACTATATTTAGCAGAGATTTATTAAGATGTCTTAATTATAGACTCTGATTTCCTTAGAAGAATGGAAATTGCAACAGATCATGGAGGAGCAACTTGCTCTTGAAACCCAAATTTTGAATAGTGCTTTTTTAAAATTTATTTTAAATCATTCAAATGTCTCTTGAACATTCACTCCTTCAGTAAGAAGTTAATAGTCAAATAAAATTTAATCATAAAAATATGCTCTCTTCAAAGAACAAAACCTGATGGCAATCTGAAACAATAATCACAATGGGAAGTGGATAAGAAAACATAGCATTCTCCTGTGGCAAATAATGCTATATCTATTATTCCTGTTATAGAATTGCACTAAATAAATAAATCTATTCCACAAGGCCACTGAGATGGTTAAGGGCATGGGGCATCTGTCATACACATGAAGACTTGAGAGAGTTGGGGTTGTTTCATCTTGAAGAAGGGAAGGCTTTTGGAGAAGGGAATCTTATCAATGTGTACAAATGCAGTATACTTGATGCAGAGAATCAGACTCTTCTAAATCCCTTTCATGCCTCTTCTCAGGGCAAAAATTGAAATGTAGGAATTTCTATCTCAACATGAGAAAAAAACTTTTTTTAACATGAGGATGGTTGAGCAGTGGAACAAGTTGCCCAAAGAAGCTGTGGAATCTCCATCCTTAGAGAATCAAAAGCCATCTGGACACAATCCTACACAACCTGCTCTAGATGACCCTGCCCTCAGCAGAGGGCTTGGATTAGACCATTTTCAGAGGTGCCTTCTGCCCTTCAGTGCTTCTGTGATTCTGTATTTCATATTTTTAGTAGAGGAATGTGCGTAGAGCACACAAGTCGGATTTGTGAGGATGTGAGAGTGGGAACATAAATGCATTTTCCTTTCTGGGCATGGGTTATTGCTGATTTGTCAAGGGGCTGTTAGATGAGAGCCAGCCCCTGGTCTGCTCTACAGAGATCTTCTGCAGGCATGGTTGAAAGGTCAGGCGAGGTGGTTATTTGCTCCTTTGCCATTACTTGTGCAGAACAGAAGGTCTTCCAAGAGGTTTCTAGATGCACCACTGTTACCTTCTCCTAGATTCTGCAGTTACTTCATCTACCCTTGCAAGGGTCTCCTCTTCCTTCACCAAGTCCATGTAACAGAGGAGAAGGGCTTTTAGGATTTGACTCCTGTTTTTCTCATTCTCTACCTGTAATTAGACTCCTGACACACAGCAGGGAACCTGTGCACTGTACTGGAACATGTTCTGCACTTTATGTGATCAGACAAATACTTACCAGTATAACTTCACCAATCCTTCTAACTTGTCATAGGGAACATACCTGCAGGAAACCAAGGCTGACAACGATCATCAGTCTCTGTGCACACACAGATGTAGTCTGTTTTCTAACGCTCTTTCTCTTGGGATTTGGTTCATGTGATACCTTGGATGCCACAGTTCAATATATTAGAGGTTCAGTGACCTCGCTGCCTTCTCTCCCCCTGCAGTCTAGTCTTCAGCCACTTGAGAGCCCAGGTTTTGCTAGTATGTTAAATGCTGTGGCATTTTCTGTGTGCTTGGTGTTTTCTGGCCCAGAATTTCTAGTCTCAGCACAGCCACATTAAGCAGCTAATTCTCTTTTTCTTATTACCTCTGTCTATTAATAATTGCAGTCTTCAAGAATGGGAAAATTCAGTATTTTCCCCAATGCAACACTCTCATTCAATCCAGATTAGATTCCATCCCCACTATTTATTTTAAGGTGCAGTAGAGAAAAAAAAAACATGCAGAAAATAAGAGACTGTTTGTTTAAGCGTGCGGCATATTTTGTGCAGAAATCTTAATTCATGCAGCAGAATTCTTAAAGACCTCTTTGTTACTAAGGTAGAGCCTGAATGGTTAGCATGTTATAATCAGTTTTGCTCTCTTAGCCTGTTTACTTTCCACAGTTATATACTGGGAAAACAAGATCTTTTCAACTACAAAATATAGAAACTTTTCTCTTGTTTCACTTGATCAGTAGCAGTATTAAAGTGTGTGCATTATAATGTCTTGTGGGTTTTTTTAATGCTTTGTTTTGACTTCCGTAAAATATTTTCTTGAAATGTTTTGGGAGTCTCCAGCCTGCCTGCATTATTTTTTCTCCCTCTATTTATGCAGCTTAGAGCTGCATGAAGTAGAGTCCAAAAGGACTGCTGTAATCATGAAGTTTTGCCTGGTTTTGCAGACTTTGCTTTCATAGATATATTCTGCGCCATCCAGAAAGAAAGTTTCCAAGCCCTCCTACCCTTCTTTATTTCTGTTGGAAAGCTGTTTAAGAACTTCACTTTTCTGATGATTACCAATCTTATCCCCTGCTTAAATTCACTCATGACCAATTTATATGTATTTATTCTTTTGTCAATACTATCCTTTGCTTTAGTAGCTCAAATACCTCTCTGATTTATTTATAGAGTGCACTTAGGCTTTTTCTGCTTAGCTCTAACTTTGTTGGAATAAACAGGCAACACTCTTTTAGCTTCCAAGGGTGAAAAGGCTCTTCCTTTGCTATCTAAGTAGCTTTAATTTGAATGTGACTTTCAAGACATAGTTGTATAAAAATGTCTGAAATACCGACAATCCAATTTTAATACAAATATGGGACCATTAATACTTCATTCCTTCTAGTGGCAGGAACTTCTGTGTAAATTTGTCTTTTCCAGAGCTATATCATAGCATTTTTTTATTATTATTTAATATACCTGTTCTTTCTTTTCTGTTACTTTGAACTTAGCGTTTTTTCAGTGCATATTCTACTTCTATGGATATTTTTGGATATTTGAGGGGAATGGGGAAATGCAGGTCTTGTTTTTTTCTCCACAGTGTTTTTTCCTGAATAAGATGAGTTTGGAAATAACTTAGCATATAAAGTAAGCCAAGCAGAATTTAGGTCTAAAGCCAACCTGGGAATCCCCTACTCTTCACAATTTTCCACAGACCTAGATTTGGTTAGATACTTCAAAACATCTGGGCGACATCTGAGCAGCTCCTGCATGAATTTCATTAATGTTCAAATATAGTCATTTCAGTAATAGAGCTTAGAAATATTATTTGAAAGAACCCTTACGTATACTTGGTCATTTTATTTGACAGAATAATTCATCTTTCACCTGTTACTGATACCTAACGGTTCATGGTTCTGCCTAGAAAAAGAAGCCCTGATTTCAGCACATCCCTGTGCTAACTCCACAGATCAAACAGGTTGTGTTGTTTTCAAAGACTGACATAAATCAGGTGGAGTTTGGATTGGGTGTGAAGAACACTCGAGCAACTGCAGAGAAAGAAGAGCTTACCTATCCCCTCATAAAGTTATCAGATAGAAGTATAAGCAAACTAAATCACCATTTCAATGTAAAAAATATATGCAATAAAATATTTAATCTCTTTGCAAATGTGACATTGGAGCCTGTCAAATACAGAATCATTGCTGATGTCCTGTATGCTGTAACAAGGGCTCAGTAAATAATGGAAGATGAAATAATCCAGGGAATAAGGAAAAAAAAAGCTAAGGAAATTCTTAGCAGTTAAATGGCATGAGAAGTAAGAAACTTAAAAAAATGAACTGAAACAAGAAACAGCTTAAGATAAATGCCTAATCTTGGTAGTGCTAGAAGTCTTCTACGGTTGCCAAGATTTCTGGCTATCCAAGATTAGATGTAAACTAGATGTCACATAATACAAGCGAGTGTGGCTATATAAATGACTGCATAATGACAGTGTAAAGTAGCACACAAAGGTCACATGCAGTGTAACAGTACAGCTAGTTTTCATGAATTCCCCTCAGACTACAGGCCACATGTTTTTTGCAACAGCTCTGGAAGAATTGTTCAGGGATTCCCAAGACCTTTAGAAGGACCATTCAGAGAAGTGGAGTTGCACAGTAGAGTTGCACAGCATTTCTCTAGCAACCAGCAACAAGGAAACAACTCTTTCCTTTTGACTTGCAAAGCATAGTAGGTGAAAGGGAGATTCGTAGGTTCTTCCAAGTCCTAGGCTCTCTTTGCAACACCAACATGTTCTCTGATGGATCCGCAGGAAAAAAAATGGAGTTTTGCCCTCTTTTTCAGTTTGTTCAATGTTGGCATTTCCTTGCATCAGGTGCTGCGGAGGCAGCTGGTCTGATATGCAGGACTTTGTATGTTGCATGATTTAATAACAGCTGTAGTTAAAGAAAATTATTGACTTTTCGTTTTGTATTTGTATTTTTATTTGCTTTTCTTGCATTTTCTTTTTCTTTTTTTTTTTTTTTTCTATCTGTCCAAAAATTTTATGGCAATAGTTTGCAGTAAGAAAGTGTTTTGCAACTGAAAATGTAGGAATATGGTAAGGATCCAAATTACTTCTGAGTAAAGTCATCCACGCCAACAATAAAAGGCAATCCTACACAAGCTGTTTGTGTAGGATTCATCTTCATTCATGAAGATAATAATTTAAACTATTCTCTTCATGAATACAGTGAATACACTATAACTTAAAGAAATTAGAAAACATCTGTTTATGTGAATCTTGACATTTTACACAGATGATAGGTTTGTTTTTAATTTATCTTTTTTAAAGTATCATTATACTGATACGAATTTAAAATAATGAAAATACAAATGGTATGCTTGATGATTTTGACAGGCAGGTTCAACCAGAAGAGTTGCCAGTTTGATAAGTGTGTTCTGCATATAATGAAACCTAAGTACAGCAAAAAAAAATGAGATAGTTCTCAGATACTTCAAAACATCTTTTTAAACTGTATTGATGATTCGATTAGATAAAATTAAAATGCAAAATAATTAGCAAACAAAAACCTTGAAAGTATAAAAAAGGAACATACTTCTTACCACATAATTCTTGCTCAAAGGAGAGAAATGTAAAAGAAATGATAATGACTGTTTATCTTTGAGCATGACTAAAATAGCAGATGTAGAGATGATTATGCTTTATCAAGCCATTTGCATGAATGGCTAAATATTTTGTGTGCTGGAGGTTCTTATATTCTTAGGTGCACTAAATCATTGCTATTTATTAGGAAAAAATGCTAGTTAAGTGTCCGTTATAGTTTGCCTGTCCTAGCTAATGGCTTGAAAGAAGGTTGAATAATTAGATATAACACACTAAAGACACATGGAAGGAAAAGCTGTCTGGACTTTTAGGCTATATTCTAAGAGCAACAAAGCTTGTGAGATCTCAGCAGACTTTTGCATTTGTCTTTGGCAGTTTGTCTTTTAGTTCTCTGTATTCATTAACTTTTTGACCTACTATCCATTTTTAGCTGGATTTGGCTCAGAGAGTTTTGTTAATGTTTGTAATATGTTGTATAAAATAAATGGCAAGAGAAAACCCTTTTGTTGCTGCTGCTGAAGGGAAGTCTTAAGTATTAGCTTATTCCATGTTAGACATCAGAGGATCAGCTTGGGAAAAAAAGGGTTTTCGAATGTCCCAAATACACAAAAAAACTTAGCTAGACATACATTTGATCAGACAGCAGGAATCCAAATAAGAGACTGGGCTTCATTAGTTCTTCTTCTCGCAGAAATCTTGTGATTGCCATGAAGAAGGTCAATGTTTTACCTTGCTGCAAAGGATACAGATTATATAATACAAAAAACCTGACGAGGGGATGGAAAAGCTTCAGGATCAAAACCTTGGACATAAAAATATTTTTTAGCTACGTAAAGTATTTTCCCCAACATCATATTGTGATAGTAGCTTTAAGGGTTGTACTGGAAAGAATATGGCATCCTGACTGATCTCAAAGTTAAGTGAACATCCGGTTCTATGGCAGAACTGCAGACTTTATTGCTCTTGAGATAAGTCGTCATTTAGCTGCCAGAATTATCTGAATTAAAATTGCTTGTTCGTAGCATTACTTGCTGTTTGTATAAATGTCTGAATTTACCTGATGTAGTCATTACTAGAAACACATGGTTTCTTTAGCTCTTATTGCACTTTCAGGCATTGATAACCTATTTGCAAGAGATTCTCCTATATCTGGAAAGTGTAGGAAAAGTGAAGGCAAAGCTAATTTTTAATTTTCACAAATGAATTTCTTTCTCCTGATCTACCTCACATCTTAACAACCAATATAAAACTACGTAAACTGATCAACTGAGCCAGAGGAAATGGGCATATCTGACTCAAGAGGGGAGGTTTCAGTACTTCTGCTTATCCTCCTGTCAAATAAATACTCCTCATTAAACAGAGTCATTTTGGCCAAGACCTGACCTGAATATTCATCTCAGCAACCCATCTGTGATGTAGATTGTTCCTGTGGCAGTGTAGTGTGATAGCAGTGATATGCTGGTGTTGGATGGATGAATGCCTTACCAGTGGCATTTAATAAGATTGCCAGAAGGATGCTAAAGCTGAATCTCTGCCTTATTCATCAGAGAAATTAAAAAGATGGCAGGAGTTCTTTCTCAAGAAATAACCAGGGGAAACAGGGAAGCTTTAAAAAACTGAATTCCCTTCAGTTTACCATTACAATATGTCTTCCAACTGTCCTTTGTCTCCAAGGCATATGGGAAGGGTCCTTCCAAGTCAACAACATTCTCTGTTTAAAAAAAAAAAAAAAAGTAACTTTCCTTCAGATGACTTGCCATTCTGTTCCTTAAGAATCTCACTCAGCAAAGCGCTTTGGTACATGTTTCAATCCATCCCTGCTGACTTAAAGCATGTGCTTTAAGGTTGTCCTTAATTTGAGCCAGGGACCAGTGCTGCCTGCACTTGTAGGCATGATCAGATCCACGACTAGGAGTCCAGAGGAAAGAGCACAGGCAGAAAGGACAGGGATTATTTGCTCGAGGAGTTACCTCAGTAACCCGTGCGCAAGTTCTGTATGTTGTTTTTATTCTTAAAATCAATAAACACTTAAAGCAAAAGGAGAAGAAAGAGGCCATGCAGTAAAACCCAGCGTGTGGTGCTGGCCCTTCTCGGAGGAGGCAGCAGCCGCCTGCCGAAGCCATGTGAACAAGCGAGTTATTTGTGCGGCCATGTGATCCCGAATGGAAGACATGTGTCACGCTGCAAATCTGTGTGACTTGGCAGGCGGACGCGAGACAGGAGCTGTGGGGCCTCCTGGGTTTTCCACCACCCTTCAGATCCCTGGCTGTCACATTAATCCTGCTTTAAATCCAACCTCCCTTTCCCAGTGATTGACTCCTACATCTTTTTTTTTTCATCTCTCAGAGCAGCCAAACAGCATCCTGTGCAGCTGAAAACTATTCAGCTCCAGAACTGGCCTACCAAGCACATATTGCAAGAGAAGCTCATGGCCTTTTGTGGTGGTGATGGCCAAGTATGTATGTAATGTGCTTAGTCTTCACTAGCCCACACAGCGAGAGACCCTGTTCCTCCCTTGAACTTGGGTGTAACACTTTCCCTTTGCCATTGGGTAGGCCAGCTCTAGACTAATATTTTCTGTATAGTTAATTATGACAGGACAAGTGCTGTACTCCAGTGGAAATTTGCCATTTGAAAAACTGCCTAAATATATACCCTACAGTAAATGTTTCTCCATATGATTAAGTGTGCATATGGGCTGTGCTGTGCAGAGGGTTTCCCAAAAACAAATGTCTCGACTAAATCTTTTGGCAAGACTTCACTATTTCCTTAATGGTTTATCAGCTTTTGTATTATTTACTAATGGCAGGAATTACTCTGTAATTCCCTTTTAAACTAAAAGTTCCCAAAGACTAAAAAGATGAGGAACTACAAAAGTAAAAAGGGAGAGATGAGATGAGGCAAGCGTCTAGTTCTCAAGAGGAAGATATATGTTTTGCCTCACACTTCATGTTCTCTTTTGGGTACCTTTTTTATCAGATTGTGAAAATATACTGTGCAAAGGAATATGATGCAAAATTCACTTGAAATGATCTAATTCCAGAGCAATGACAATGTGACCCTCTCAGGGTGACAGCACTGAGTGGCAGGTTACATTATCTTCATGCGCTGCTGTGAAGATGCAGCTGTCCTGCCCCTACGACTGAAACGCTATCACTCCATGTTAACATGCCAGCTGTTTGGGGTCATCTGGGGAATCTGTAACACAACATTCAGATGGATAACACAGGTAAAATCTCATTCTCAGTAGATCTCAAACTCCTCCACCCCCTTAAAAGGAAAACCTTTTACCGCTGTTCAATTTGTTCATCAATGACCTGGACGAGGGCACAGAGTGCACCCTGAGCAAGTTTGCAGATGACACC
>JAVCKT010002953.1:9772-23552 GCA_032273925.1 Rhynchotus rufescens | reverse complement strand
ATGTCTTTAAGAAAAAAAATCTTAAAATCACCAAAGTTAATGCTAGGGTTGACTGGTAGTTGGAGAAAACTTCTGAAACTTCTGAAATTGTCATTCTCTTAGGGAAGTCTTGGGTTAAGTAAGTTAATAATCACCTCTAATCTATTTGAGTCAAATAGACTTCCACCGTTCCTGGGCTTTAACAGCAAGGTCAGATGATGCCAGCATTGTTCAAGCGATTGCTGGATTCTCCTTTTATTTTCTGTCTGCAAAGCAATAAATTGTCTGATATATTCCTTTAGCAGTCCAGGAAAGGAAGGTCTGAGAATTCCTTAAAACCTACACAGAGACTTTTTTTTTCCCCACAACTGAAAAATTATAGATTTTCTTCTTCTTGGGTGATGTGACAACAATAGCTTGCCAGCAAATCGATATTTTGGATGAAAACATCCAAGTAGTTTAAACAACTGGAGAAGAAATTTAATTTAGTCTGCCATGCAACACAACAGTAATTCCTGCTTTGTTCTTTCAGGGTTTTTCACCACAGTGGCAATGACTCTAAGAGATATGAACAACACCAACAGACCATGCTCTGCATCCCTTGCTCATGCTAATGGTTTGCATCACCATCAGCAAAACAATAGATATTCAGTACTCACATGAGTGAGTACTTCAATGAGTACAAGTGAGACTTCAATGGCACCACCAGCAGAAGCTTATGAAATTAGCAGAAGTTTAGAACCCAAGAACCCAGAATATTGCAGATTTCAAAGTGGCAGGTTCTGTGGCTGCTGAGCCTACTCTGAAAAAAATGGAAGTCAGAAAACTTTTATCAGAAAAATGGACTTGCAAACTTGCATTCTTTAGTCTTTGAAGTTCCTTTAAAGCATTATTTTTTTTAGGATCTGTCTTGCATTGACAACTGCAGCAGCTATATAAATAGAAATATCTTTATATTACTAACAAAGAAGATAGCACTATGTAGCTGTCACGAGAGCCACAGCTCACCTCTCACTTTCACTGAGGCCGTATTTCCTTAGCTGGACTCCTGGCAGTTGTGCCTTGCCAGCTGAGTTGCTGGAAGAGAAATTCTTTGCACTCTTTTTCTTTTGACAAAAATAATCGTCTTGTGAAATATGAAGACTGTAGTAGCAATGTAATGCAGTGATGACAACAAAACTATCAGTATCACAATGTCCTTTCATCCTCACCCCCCTTTTTACCCATCTGGAGACTCTAATTCCAATTCTCAACAGAGCTTAAATAGAAACAAAAGGCTCTAAGGGCATTTCATATTGCCAATTAATTTTAATTTTACATTACATTAATTTAGTCTAACATTGTCGAAGATTTATCAACCCATCATGGTAGGAAGCATGACCATTAATCACTCTGAACTGCATTTGTCAAATGAAATTAGCAAACAGATTGCTCTTGAATTATTGCTTTGTAAGGTGCCGTCAGTCGTTTATGTCATTTTAGGGGCAAAACTACCTCCTTGCAGAAACTCTTCCACTAAATTTCTCTCTACTTACACACACCTATGCAGTCTCTTAACCAGTCCCTTAATGGGCACCTGTGTAACAACACTTGTTCTTTACAAGAAATTCTGGTCCGCAAGTCTAACATTAAGGTTACTGTATTGCAAATCTCAGATCACAAAGCATTAACTGGTGCTTGCAAATTTATCATTGTAGTGGAGATGATAAATCACCGGGAAAGTTCTTCACTTGCTCATTTCCTCTGACAGGAGGAATTCTCAGGAGCTGCCTTTACTAGTGCAAAGCTGGCCGCTGTGTGGACCCACCTGATCATTTGGTCCTTTATGTCCAGCAGCAACATCAACACATCCACCAACCACACAGTTCCCCATGGCACAATCATGCAGAAGTCAGTAAGTCTCTAATGCAGCCTTAGCTAAAGCCTTCAGCTTTCTGCTCAGCTTTCTGTGAGGAAGTTTACAAAAGTGTTATTTATATACAAGCTGATATATTTACTCCATATTTACTCCAAATGTGGAGTGAAAGAATTTAATATCATAAAGTGAAATAAGGAAGACCAAATTCTGCTATTCTGAACTGTAGAGAAACCTCACTGAATTCAGCAGGTTTACCCCAGTGTTGCCAAGATGAGATCTGGGTCTCTTTCACAGTCACTTTCATATTTTGTTTTCCTAATATGTTGGTTTTGACAACCTTGGGTTTTCCCTCCGGCTTCTAGCCACAAGGGCCAGGGGGCTCCAAAGGGTCTTTTGTCAAATTTGCCAATCATATCTGAACATCAAGATATCCTAAGGCATTTCAGGTGGTAATAAATGCCTATATTTATGCAAAAATAAAATCCCGGCCCTGGCATTTGATGGATAGTCCATACCCAATATTATAGATAGCAATCACTTTCATCTGTACACCCACAAGCATATGCACAGATATGCAGTCCTTAACACACAAACCTACTGCTGCAGGTGATGCTGCTCCATACCCATTGTACAATATTCTGGCTTCTCCATTCAGCATTTTGTCTCCTATTTAATCAATTTTTTCTAGTTTCTCTTTTGTATTACCAATGAATAACAAGGATTCATACACTATTGCTTAGGTTGTGTCCAGTCATACAGGCAAATAGAACGCTTCATTTGTCAGTGGAGCACATTTTCCTTAGTAACAAGTATCCAGATAGACAATATTAAGGTGGCAGATATGATCTTCCTAACAGATAGATATTGTTTATTCTGCATATCACTCAGGAACTGTAACATACACATGTGTATGCACATGCCCTTCCATGGAAGAAAAGATTGTTCCTGTTTCAAGATGGATCTCTTTAAAGCACATGTGTAAATCAAATTTTGAAGACCCACAAATAATTTCATTGAACAAGTTCAAACTCCTCACAGCAACAATTTAGAAGTTTAGAGAAAAAAAAGTTAACCAAGAAATACAACTTCCATTAAATGATTTCTTTTCTCCTTCTCATTCCCTCTTTATCTTTTTCTTACACCTTTTTGACCCAATCTTTGTAAAAGAGTTCTTTGGAAAAAAGTTCTTTAGCAACTTCAGTAAAGAGTTATAAGCCCCTTAATGTGTCAGATTCTTCTGAACTGTATCAGCTTTCCAGACTGATAGAGTTCAGCTGGGAACTTGTTTGGATGTGAAGAGTGGTGAAGGATTTTGCGATTTCAATGTAATTCAGTCATAGCTTTCCACTAAAAATCTGTCTTCCCAGGCCCATCACTGAAGGGAATTTCCATGCACTTTTTTTTTTTTTTTCCCAAAATGAGGATTTCCTTTGCCTGCAGGCTTTAGGGTCTCTTTCTCAAGGTTATTTATTGCACACCTTGTGGGAGCTTCCAAACACTAACTGCTCAAACTTGGCAGAGAACTGGTAGGTTTTCTTTCTCTCTATGGAAATTCCTATTGTATGAGCCCACTTTGTTGCAGAAGTCCCTCTCAAGGGAATCACTATCTCAGAGGAAATATGGAACAGCTGTCCTTTGGCATGTGGTTTCCTTCTTTTCCTGGAGCACTGACTTTATGACTTGAATTGTTGTTTTACAAAATTTCCAGCAATGTCTTTGCTTCTACGCAGAGTCGGAAGAGATCAAAACTGTATTCCTGCAACTGCATCTTGCAAGACCTCATAAGGAGTGCTGACAGCTAACATTTCTTTTGACCCACTTGAATCCAGTCATCTCCCATATTTTCTAGGATATCACTGACTTTTTCTGATTGACTTCAATTTTTGTCCCACAGCTTCAGTGGTCCAAAGAAATTCTTATTCAAGTGTGCTGCAGATGAAACCTAGACAGAGACCGGATGGTTTCAGCAGTTGGTGGGATGCTGCTTCATTTTAATTAGCAATTTAATTAGTTCTCAGAAGAGACTTCTAAAGGTCTAATGTCTCCTCTAAAACTTAGCAGTCACAAATAAGGTTGCATACTTCAGTAATTTATTGTGCATATATAATGTGGATATGTGCAATTTATTTCTCCATTTATGTAGTATATAGCATGTGAAATAAGTAGGAGTTATAGATTATCATGTTTTTATCTCTATGGAACAATTGCTATATGCTACTTCTAAGTAGCATATAGCTTCATTATATCCTATTGTTTAACTTGAAGGGGAGAGTTAAGTACAAATGCAAGGTCTTTATTTTACATTCACTCGTTCTCTTCAGATTTATTTCTGATATTTGATGCAGAAAGTCAATCAGTTAAAATCCTCATAAAATATTGATCTGCTGATTCTCAATTTTGCAACAGTGCATGTTCCTAATATAGAGAATTAGTTGTTATAATTCTTCAAGCTCAGCTTGTTAGATCTCTCTTGGACTCAAAAATAACATCCTCTATACCTGTAAGGTACTATACACTTGAAGGAAATAGGAGGAGATCCCAGCCTTAAGAATCACATTTTGTAAAGAGTTGTTATATGTAATTGGGGGCATTTTCTATGAGTCTTAAGAATGTATTTTTGCATTCAAAAAGTATATTTTAAAGGGGAACTCCTAGGAAATACATTATATTTAATTTTAATTTAAAGTATGATTTTTTAATTGTTGAAAGATATTCAGAATTCATATCCTGACAGTGATCTACATAAAATATCACTCTCATGCAAAAAATGATTCAAACACTAGTGTGTTTAATGGAAAGCATTTAAAGCAACTCCAAAGTTCTCAGCTGTCAAAAGGTAAATCAGATTAGTTGGTCCATTAAGGTTTGTCTCTGAAAAGCAGAACCGGCAGGCTGTATTTTTGCAATAACAGATGAATAATAGCTATGAAGCCAGAAAACAGAGCAGTTCTATACATCTTGATCACAAATATGGATGTGCTTATAATGACCTATTCTCAAATGAATACTTAAATGTCTTACATTACAGTTTGTTTAGCTGCACATAAAAGACTGGTACACAGCGCAAAGACAGCACAACATCATAAAGTACGTAGCACTGCAGCCTCTAGGAAGCTGTCATCACTTTAATTGCATATTTAGGAAAGCATTTTTCAAACCGCCACAGTTTTGCAAAGTTTCATTGCATTGCTAGCAAACTCTAGGCCTATGTTTTCACACTGTGTTACCAACAAGGTTAGCTGAGCTTTTCATAGATTTTGAACAAGATGACACAGACAAAAAATTTTCTGTGGTGAAGGCGTGCGCTCCTGCTGAGAAGTGCTGAGTGTCCACCACTCCTTAAGTCTGCAGTCCTACAGAAGGTGGGACTTCAGCAGCTGGACCGAAGGATCACATCCACTCTCCCTGATGTGAATTGAAGGAGGAATAGAAAAACTACCTGCAGCCAGCAGCCAAAAGCACAAACTGGTATCTAGCAAGGGCATCTTTTTCTGGTCAGGAGACAGTCTCTGTGAAGACAGGGCATTTTGCACACTGAATGTCACAATGTCTCTTACTGGATTTACTTGAGTTCGAGGCTGTTGGGCTCTTGCCTGGTAGCTCACAACATGTGCCTAATTTTCCCTGTCAGATGTGCAAGATTCAGAACCACCAAGCTAAACACTCAGGAAAACACTGAGGTTGTTTTCCTTTTCTGGGGTTCCCAGAGTGAGTCATGTCAGAAAGGCTTGATTTTCAAGGTTAGGTGTGCTCAGCATTTCTGGAAAGTTATTCCTCAAAACACAACATGACAAGAGCTGCTGTACTTCCTTAGCCAGCATTTATAGCTCAGGGGCTGTGTTTTCCATTGTGCTTTGCACAGAATAAAATTGGGTTTTACCTCCATGAGAAAGTAGCGCCCGGCCAACATAAACAGCAAAATAAAGTGCTTAAGTGCCCAGCTAATACTGGACAAGGACTTAATGTACCAGGAAAGATGTTCTGGAGCAGCAGGTGCTGGTGTGGGTTGACTCTAGGGCTTTGTGGCTCGGTGAGCTATTCAGGCATTATTATTATTATTACAAGGGAGAGAAGCTACTAAAGTTACCAGCATAAATATATCCTTGCCCACAGAATTCATTCCACAACACTTTAATAAAGTGCAGGTTTTCCCTCTCCATTACAACATGACAATTACAGCTCCCTGTGGTCCTGTCCACAGAATCACATGGAGATAGAACTAGAAATGGAAAAAGCAGCAGGCTTCCATAGTGCAGCCTGATCTGCCTTATTGTTATCAACCCCATGGTCTTGAAACACCATGAGAACTGGTTGCCATTTAGGAATGCATGTACATTAAATACCCCCTTGGGGCTAGTCTGTATCAGCCAAGAGTGATATCAGCCAACCAGCAGGGCACAACACATATCTTACAGTATGATTGACTTTCCAAGCAGTGTTATATATTAAGAAATAACAACTCCCCAGCTCATTGGGGACCCTTTTTTGGTTCTACAAGATAACATGCAGAAGCATAACAGGGAGAAGCTCCTCCTCTTCTCCATACTTGACATCTGAACATAATTTACAAGAGGAAGGGAAAATCTGTCATCATTTTGATGGATTATAGCAATAGAAAGTTGCAAGTACAATCCTGTACTTTCTTTTTTCATTTTTTGTTCTTTGCAGATTTCTCTTGAAAATGGCCACTAATTCCAGAGCATTTTTACTTCTTTAAGCAAGTTCTTCACAAATTATGCAAAGGATGAGAAATGCCAACAGTTTTATTAATTCTGAACATGTTAAAGTAGACCAAAGGTTTTTCAAGATCCAGAAATTTGGGGCATTGTAAATTGTAGTAAATTTCAAGATTAAAATGTGCCTTTCTCCACTTAATATTTCCTTATGTTTTTAAATCATTGTGTCTAGCAACCAATCTTTTTCTCATAGCGTCATAAAATGATCAATTTAATTTTCATCCTTTAATTCTGCATTACTAAAAGAAAGTCTGCACAAATCAGGTTTCAGATTCTTAAAGGAGATGAGTATCTTTCTTGAGCCACCACATCCCAGAGAGGTAGTTGCCTTGTACAAATGTGTGTCTGGTTTGCTCATGCCTGAACTGCAGAAAAGTGCAAAGAATTGATTCAAAGAGATCTATAAATCCTAGATCTCTGTTTTGGAAGTTGTGATCAGGAGATAGCTGAGCTTTACAAAGCTTTACATTTGGCAGTTAACTCCACTGTCTTTTCAGACTTAAATCTGAGCATTACAGGAATTCTCCTCCAGATTCCTAGAAACTAAAAATGTTAGCTAATACTAGAACACCAATTCTAGTTCTTTGGGAAAATAATGCTTCATATTCTGAAAGGATCTCCTCAAAAATAATGTTACCAAATCCTAGAGGGAAAAGAAGTTGACTTTGTGCCTTCCAGATATCGAAGAAGGAACCAGCATGATCTCAGATCCTCACTGCATCGGTTAGTTGAACATGAAGCTCTGAAGGTCAATGCTGCAGTGGGACATTGAATAGGTAGACAATAAGGTTGCTTGTTTGTTTGTTTTGGTTTTGTTTGTTTGTTTAGTTGCTTGTTTGTTTGTTTGTTTGTTTCCTGGCAATGAATGTGGGGTACCTGAGATATTAAACAAATAAAAAAATAGGCATGATTATTTCTGAATAAGCCCATTACAGCAAAAAAAGACAGGGAGGCCCAGGACAAGCTGAACTTTTGCCACTGGTGTCTTTAAAACTGCAGAAATTATGATCCTTTATAAATTATGCAAATGCTAATGATGTGGGGAGAAGATAATAAAAAAGACCAAGTTTGTCAGCAGAGCTAGGAGCAGCTTCACCTCCCTCCCACCTACCAGCAGCTTACCAAGCAGCAAAACCTGTGGTGTCATCCATACTCGTCACCATTGCAACTGCAGTACCCAGCACTGGTAGCCTGACTGCTTCAGCATCTTCTCTGTGGAGACATCGAGATCTGCTTGCCCCTAAAATGCTCTGCCCAGGCGATGTTAAAAATGTTCATGCACACAATACTGGAAAGTGAGACACCAAACACAGACATTTTCCAAGAATTTTTACTTTCTTCTAACAAATGATTTAAACAAGATCAAATCAGAAAACTTTTGATGTCATATGCTACAAGTCTACCATAGGTGGTGTCAATGTAGCTGAGCAACCGGGACCCATTTGCAGTGTGCTTCAGCTGGGTGGTTAAGGTACCCTTTTGAAAGACAGGAGATTTGAGCTCAGGCATCAAATCTGGGTCTTCCAAATACTGGGAGAAAGCCTCAGCCCTGAGTTTTATGTCTCTCTTAAATGAACCACTTTTTTCTTGGCTTATATGTAATGATAAAGCTTTGTCAGAACTGTGAAGCCAGTCTGCACTAGGACACAAGCTTTATCAATATATTCCTTTTTTTTTTACCTCCGAAAGCTCAACTCATATTGTATGCAATGAGGTGAACTTCGATGTGGGTATCAGAAACATTCTGATTTTAGAAATTCAGTAATCTGGTAATTGCATTACTGCAAAGCATAATAGAAAACAAAATTCGTAGACTAGGGTACAAATGAAACAGTGTATGGAGGTATATAGCACATTATACGAGCTTAAAATGCTTCTCACTGCCATGTAGATTACCTCCAAAGACATTTTCAAAGCATTTGAGTTTTGATAATATCTAATTGCATTAACACTTAAGTCGCTTTTGGGAATTATACTACTAAATCACTCTGGCATTTGAAAAATATCATCCTAAGAGTATTAGAAGAGTTGTTGTTAAGCTTCTCCTATACAAGCAGAGTAAAACTACAGAGCAAAAGTACAGCAAAAGGAAGGTCCATAGAAAGAGTTAAGAGTTCTCACCAAGCATAAGAAAAGAAAGTGCAGTGCAAAGCACCTAATCACAAAATGCTCACTCAATATTTACAGTGGTCCATTTGTGTCATTTAAACAGCTGACTCCCTGAGAAAGCATGCTAGGAAAAGTTCCTATTAAAATTATCTCCTAAAAAAAATTAAATTGCTTTGAAACTCCACTTCAGGACGAGCTGGGTGGTTTCTGTGGTTAGAATAAGTCTGTGGATTGCCTTTTCTTGTGTTGGGGCTGCTGCAGTCCTAAGAGACAGGGAACAGGGAAGCATCAGGCATTGGACATGGCAACATGCCAGCACTCAATAACACTAAAAAATGGAGCGTCTTCACTCCCCTCCGGGCTGTACAGTAGAGATACTTGCATGGTTAAAATTAGGCATGTGTGTAAGTGTTTGTAGGACTGAGGCCAAAGGTTGCAACAGCAGCCAAGGGAATACCTGCTCAACCTCTTCAAGGCAAGGATATTTTGTTTGTAAAATGATATCTTAACCTTCAGGGCCATGGACCATGCAGTGGTAATATGACCTTTAACTTATCCAGATCAAATGTTTATACAGGTGTTCTCATTTCCTGAAAGAGGAGCAGAGGTTTGAATATTGTACAAACACTATTAATTTAAATATTTTTTCCAGTTGCAGTTTCATGTCAGTAGAAATAAATATGTTTATCATTTTTATTCAGACACACCCATATAATATCAGATTTTGAAAATGGCCATGGTCATCTGGTGGAAATTAGCAGAAAATTTTACATATACAGGCAAGCACTTTAGCTGCTATCTTGCTTGAAGGCTGGAGATTAAAACAATCTGAGATTTTACAGGAAAAAGCTCCTAAATTTCCCCTGAGTGCTATGAGGTAATCCTAAAGCTGCAGTGGCTACAGATAAGTGAAAGAAGACCAGACATCCTGGGGATGGGATTGCTGTGGTTCCAAAGTTAGTTCTGGGACTGAAATCAAGGAGTTTTTCCTCATCCCATTTTTGTGTCTGCCTTAACAGGAGTAGAGTTTGAAGGAAGGACCAATGTCTTTCCATGGGAAATATTTCAACAAAAATCTCTAAACTCTTCCCTTCTCTCTCTCCTTGCTTGTAACTCATAAAAGCTCCATTTTCCATGTCCTCTTGGCAATGATTCACGAATTTTTCCACGAATTTGGGATTACTCACTGTCTCCAGCCAAGATTCCCCCTCTGGATCAGTACCACCAAGAATTATTTGGCAAAGTGGTGCATGTTCATGCTGTAGCTTTATATGGGATTTTACTGAGTGAATGATAATTGCCACATTTGATTTTCCTGTAGATCCATTTAGCTTAAGATTGTAAATTATACAGACAAAAATAAAAAAAAAAACTCTGAAAAATGCTAAATGTGAGTGATTGATTTTACATCCATCCACTAATGAATTCAATGAATTGAGATGCAATGTTGACTGCCATTTCGCCAACTTCTGGTTGTGTATGAGACCATCAAATAACTGATTTAAAATAATGGAGTAGAAAAACACAATGTGAACTAATGCTGATTGCTGTATTTTGCTCGCCAGATTGAAAGCTAAAACAAGCGATCAAGTTAGGTTGAAAATGTGCATAAAATGAGTGGCATGCTTCTTTCAATTAATAGGTGAGAAATGAGTCCCCTAGAGTGGGGAGTCCCCTCCACTGTGGGAAAACCCATTCCATTTGATTTACAATTCAGCCACAGAATAGAAAACCCTCGTGTCACCCTGGACTCTTGTAATCCACACACTTTATATTGAAACATTTGAATGTGATAGGCCCATAAAAGGAAGGGATGAGGACCACACTTGTGGAATATTTCCCGGTCTCCAAACACATGCAAAGAAGAGGCCAATTGGTTGCACAAATCCACCACCACCCCAGAACTGTGCAGTTCCTGGTTCTGAACCTTCCTCTGGAGATGTGAGTTTTCAAGCCAAAGAAACTGCCCTGCCATCCCATGAGGCTGCAAGCCTACCCAAGCCTCCTTCCTGCTGCTCAGAGGACTGAGTGGCAGCTGGGCAGAGGAGATGGACTAAGAGGGCATTGAGAGGACAAGAAAGATCTCTGAGAGGATTCCCAGGAAAGTCATGCACTTGGGACACCAAGACTACTCTCTGTGCTTTGCTATTCTTTCCAAAGTTGCATAAACCAGAAACTGATGAAAATGCAGGTGCTAAAAATACAATATGTCATAGAAAGGCATGTGCTAGATACCACATGCAAAACTACTCTAGATACAGGTAGAGATGTCTGCTCAGCAACCTCTGACACTCATCATGGTGTCAGGCTCACAGTGAAAGTGGGTGGCCATAGAGCTCCCACATGGTCCACTCTCTGATGAGACCTTAAACTCGTTGGATTGTTGCCATTTTTCTTAGTTTCAGAAAACCCAGGTGACATGCAGAGAATATTATGGCAGTCCTGCAGTCTGAAAAAGTCATCTCTGAGAAAAGACTGTGGAGCGTTTTGTTCTAAAGCAGAATTGTGCTAGTATATTGTATTGTACCTCATAAAATATCTGTCTTAAAAGTACCAGCTGAGTTTCTATTTAACAACTTTGGCCTGAAAGCTATTTGGAATATTCCAAATGCTACTTGCATCAATATTGTTTGCAGTGGGTTTTGTATTCATTAAACATCTGTTTATTTAGGAATTAAATGGAATTATCACAGAATGTTATAACATCATAAAATAATAACATCATTAAAATCATAACAGGTATCGATGTAGATTTTAGTATAGTGAGTGATTCTAAGGTTTGTCTATAGGTATAGTTCTTTGCAAAATTCACATCTTATCTTGTCATTCAGTAGGGTTAGCTTGAGGCCATATGTCCATGATATACTCTCTTTGAGCATTTGGAGGATTATTTTTGCTCTAATTATGGTTGCAACACTCTCCCGCACTTTAGCAAAGAACTGCAGTGGGGTCAAACAGGGCAGAGAGAGGGAAACTGGTAATTCCTACACCAGCTTCACTGTTGAAGCTCTCAGTTACTGGAACTACAATGCAAGACGCAATATTGCAAGAATTAGAGAGAGGTTTATAAGTAACTCAACATCCTCTGTTAACTGTTAAGCATAACATAGGCATTTAAAAACAAAATAGATACTGATCCCTATATTCATCTGTTCTGCTTGGGCATATTTTTGTCTCTGCAAGTCCAATGTAAAAGACTACCATACACAAGCATACATACTACCATACACAAAAAAACAACCAATCGAGTACCATATATTTATTCCAGGTGAGTGGAATAGAGCTGCTTTTCCTCTAGTCACTCACCATTGTCACTTCCATATATAAATAGCAACACAAATCACAGGTAGAGGAAAAGTAGTACCTTGCAATGCATCTATCTTCTATCTGACCACTAATGCTGATTTTCAGCACTCTTTCTCTAGAAGATTTTATTTTCTGTGAACAGGTTCATAATAAGGAAAGAAGCATCTCTGTGAAGAGACAGGCAACGGAGTCACATGAATAAAAGTGCCTTTTGTTCTTTAGATAAGGAATTTGTAATTTTCTTATAGATACAGATATAAATATAGATAAATAATTATACATAGAGCTATATCAGTAGAACTTTAAAACCAAAGAAAGAGTACCATAGAATCAGTATGATTGGAAAACACCTTCAAGATCAAGTTCAACCCTGGTTCTTTTGGATGAGCAAGCTCCAAACAGACTGTGTAACCATTTTAAGGTCAGCTGGGAAGTAAGCACTAAAAAGATAAAACTGCTTTCAGCTACATGCTACTGGAATACATTGAAATTAATAGAAGTTAAGAAGAGAATTGACATTCTAGTTCCTCATTTCCAGGACATTATTAAATGACACGTATTAAGACATCTCTGGGCAACTAAAACATTTGTAGTTTTCTTTTTCTTTCTTTTTTTTTGTAGTGAACTTTTGATAGCTTTGTCCCTCTCGTTAAAGAGAAGACAGTGCTGAGTTGTTCTCCAAAATACAGAAAGGACCATAGCATTTCAATTTCATGATCATTTTACAGTGTATCCTTTCTCTCAAAACAAACAGCAAAGGAAGGCACTTGAAAAATTACGCAGATAGCTTTTTCCTGCACTGGCTTGTTCAGGCAGAGCTGGAACCTGTCATCAAGTTGGATGTAATGTGGGTCCTGTGCTGCTCCTTCTGTCATGATGAACTTCTTATTTTCATGACTTTCTGAAAGTCTCAGTTTCATAACATTATATTAACACAGCCTTCTGGAGACCATTTGTTCTTTGACAGCATCAGCCAAGACCTATGAAATCAATGATTTTCACAGAGTGGTGGGGAGTATATAAATGCACTATGGAAATAAATGCTATGGAAAAGTACATAAGAGGCAACTTGAGAATAGATACCTTGAGCGAAAGATTTTCCGAACTCAAGACCACCTCTATGCAGAAAAAATGACAGACATATTCTGCTCCACCTTAGAAAAATAGTCAGAAAAGGGAAATGGGGATTTTGAATGAGACATCTGAAGTTTACATAAATATTCCCCAAGCAACAAAAAGGTTTTTGGATGCATTTGGGGATATAAAATCAGCTTTGACTGATCAGATGCAGAAACAGTCTGTTTCCAGATACTGTGATGATAACTTAAATTTGGGAGTTTTTTTAGTTGTTGTTTTTTTTCTGATGTACTTCCTCTTTTTTCTCTTCAGAGTGCTTTAGGTTACCTTTCGTGGTTGCTGAGTGAATTCTAGATGTACTTCATTATGCTTAAGGTCCTGGAAATCTATTTATTTGGTGTCCTAATAGACATGTGATTTTTGTGGAACAATGGTTATGAACTCTGTTTCGAGATATACTTTGTTTTTCTATCTTATTTCTGGTGCCCCTAGAGATAGATCTTCTGTTTATTCTACCTTGGGAACCTGTGTTTTATACTTGTTCTCCTTTTCTTAAGTGCTTTACATTATTTTTGTGCACAGAATGTTAAGAGTAGCAGCCCTATCAGCACAGAAATGTTTGCCAGGAGTCGAGCCAAACCAGACCTTCCAATAGAGCCATTAATTTATTGCCCATACAAATGAAAAAAAAAAAAAAAAAAAAGGAGAAGAAGGC